>MU226921.1:2233932-2244650 GCA_018584345.1 Thuja plicata | reverse complement strand
TATATATATATATAGTCTCATAGGATTTATCTGATAGAAGCTACAAAACATCAACATTTTTTATATCCACTAACAAATTAATTTCTCCTTTTAATTATAGACAAACATTTAGATCTCCACCAACTCAATCAAATGAGAAATTAAGTACTGAATAAGTAGTTTCCATCTCTTACCTCTTTGAATAATTTCTACAAGAAGAGGCTAACTCCCTAGTTGGTTCATCTTGAACTAAAAGATTTTATCTCAAGGATGTGAGAGGAAATTTCCAACCCTCATTAAAAAAAGAATTAAAGTCAAATATACTTAAATGAATGGAAACTAAATGTGTTATTCCAACAAGAAGTTCAAATAAAAAATCAATGCTCATATGTGATTCTCTTAATTCTTTCGAAAGACGCCCTATTCATCCATACCTCATGTAAGAAAGGTTGTGGTGGATTTGTTCTTTCATGAACCGCAAGTAGATAATCCTTGGAACGAGTATGAAATCTGTACAAGCATGAGCAGGTTGTAGAAATTATTTTATCAAATGCAAATTGGAGGTGCTAAAGTTACAACATTTTCAGCGTTTCTCTGCCTCATTGCATGATGAAAGCATTTAAATGATGGACAAATGTGTGAGGGCCTCTTTCAAATGATTTGATTGGAAATCCTCTGGTAGATATGTACGCAGGGTTTGGACAGTCCCTTAATGAAATTTGGTTGTGTGGTTTTGCACGACTGCAGGATAAGCACGAACTGGATTTGGTGAAAAGGCGTTTTAAAGCCGCAGGTTTGCAAGGCCAAATTCCACGACCCTTTCCATTCGCCAATCTAGAAGCTACTTGATAGAATCCCTCTAAAATTGTGGTCTCATGGTTTGCCATGTCGCAGGATGTGTGCAAAACGTATCTATTGAAAGCTTAGGAAGTTTGAAGCTAATGCATTTGTAGCGGTAAAGCTAAATTCCACAAACTGTTGCAAATAATTTATCTACTTGCGGTTCATGGATGCCCTAAGTTTATAAGCATCCATGAACCGGAAGTAGATAAATTATTTGCGGTTCATGAAAGAACAAGTATGGATTTGTTCTGAGATGTACCTTCCCCCCGCGGGACCTTCCCAGTCCAATTTTCTGGCGCATGGCTTCGACCACTACTATTGTGAATGTGTTTCTACTGTGCAGTCTCATGCACACGATAGCTTGGTTTATGGGTAATTAAAAGGGGTAATGGCTAAAGGTGCGAGGATTTGCACCTCGTTCCCCGCACCTTTACCATGCCATACCCATACCATGCCCTCTGCCCCATGCGACCTTGTCAAACTGCCGTTTGTACCTGCAGTCAATCAGCGTAGTCAATCAAATCACGTCAGCCAGGGATTTCAGTTTCATTTCTTTGATTTTTCAGTTTCATTTCTTTTATTAACTTTTACTTATTTCATACGGGTATTAATAAAATGGAAAATACAATATATTAATGATTAATTATATATTAATTTAAATTTTATTGTATTTTGTCTTTATTTATTAAATTAAAACTTCTTTTTAAAATTAATGTATGTTTTTTAAAAATTTAAATATATTTTTTTATTATAAAGTAATTTATTTATTTTTCTAATTTTATATCATAATTTTAAATAATAATATATTTTCTCATTTTTTATCTCTAATTTTTAGATGATTTTAATTAATTAAATTTTATTTTTTTGCAAAAATTTATATTTATATTAATATCAAAACTAGTTCAAAAAGGACTCCCGGAGAAAAGAACCAGTGAAGAAAAACTCCGTTCGTTACCCGTATTTACAAAGCAGATGAAACTGCACAATAGTTTGAGATAGCTTGAAATTGTTCAAAAACACGGGGTGAATATATGCAATAATTCATGACCCGTGCAAACCTAACTAACCATTCCCCTAGGGTTGGATATATATACAAATTTTTACATAATTAATCCAACCCATTACAAGAAAAAACACCTACCGGAACCATAGAGGGGTGAATAAATGCAATAATTCACAATCCTTAAGAAAAAATTTGAAAACTAGGCAGGAAGCTACAAAGCTAATTTTACAAAATTGCTACACATCCAAATTGCACAAAAATAACATTGTTCCAGAGGGCAGAGATGTTATCAAAAACAAATAAGATGTCTGCAAAAGAACAAGGTGATAAACACCTAATATCAATGATGCCCCAAGAAATCATAACCATCCATCAGGTGCGCTGGAGAAGAGAAGAACAAACTGGACCAGAGACTATCAGCATCACCGTGCAAAGAAGAACCATCAAGTACAAAATCTGCAAACTGGCAAGAAGGAGAAAGAGCCCCTCTATCTGGTTCTGAATCTGGATTCAATGAAGGGGTTGGTGAATCAAGCGGAGCCACCATAGAGGGTCTTCCCCAACTGCAGAAGAGGAAGAGGCATCTTGAGGAGATAAATTGGCATTTGATATTGCATTCGAATGAGCAATGAGCCCCAAAATAGAATATGTTTTAGCAAAAGCCTTTCTTCGAAATGTAATATCCACCACATTCCTATTAATAGTGAAATCCAGAGGACCAATAGAAGATGAAGCAATAGAATCCTTAATTGCCCCATACATCTAAAAAAAATTATCAGAAGATAAAAGTAACCGATGAAGAAAGATATCCCCAATAAAAGCATCACTATTCCATAAACTATAACCTTGAATAGCAGCCAGCAGAGAATTATTTTCAATGAACTTAGGTCGAATGAACACATTTTCCACATGAAATAAGAGTGACCAAGATTGAGAAAGATCAAGAAAATTTGAGCTGAACACAAATAGAATCTGGGAGGGGAAAACAATCCTTTTCCGACATGGAGAGAGGATAGACTCCCACACCAATCTGCGAACAAACCTTCTACAATTTGCACAATGAAACTAAAACATACCATCAAGCATAGAATCTGTAATTTTACAATCAATTAGTAGCTCAAGCTCAGCTGAAAAAAGAGATACCCATAAAATGAGAGGCTTATACTCATCAACAAAGCTTGAAGGAGCCATTGACAATGGAATATAGCAGACCCAATATCAAGAAGACACAATACCAAATAACAATGAAGCTTCACCATCAGGAAACTAAATATGCAATAAGAGGAGGATCCGATCATGACTGTTAGTGTGTACTAAGATAATATTCAAATCCAAATGAAGATCTAGAACACAAACCAACAGAGATAATAAATTAAAGAAGCCTTTATAACTATGATCAACCGAAAGATTGATATCTTCACAAAGTACAATTGAAAATGATTTCACAATACAATATATTGAGCCTAATAATATCTGTTAGTGCTATGATCTCTCGGCTAGTCATAGGTATAAAGAAATTTGACATAGATGACATCAGAAACATGATATAACAACCCTCCACAAACTTCAAAAAAGAGGAAATGACAACATAAAAAATCATCCCCAAGTACATACAAATGAGATGAAAAATGAATGACATTCTGAACAAATCCATAAGCAAAGATCTAAGGCACGAGCTACAACAGGTGATAGAAAAGAAACAATAATAATCATGATTAAGCCAAAGATCGAGATCCTCAAACAGTTCAAAAGACCATGAGTGAAAAGACACTCAAATAAGTCATATTTAAAGAAAAGGAAGTTATCACACACATAAGACCACATCACAATCTGCAACACCATATGGTAATGACAAAAGATGCCAACTTTTAACCAAACCGAGGGTCCTAATAAAATAAACAATCCTTCATAAAGAGGAACAAGAGAGAAAGATTACTTACATAGATGTTTCAGAATAAATAATTCTGAATAAAGATGGATGAGAATTGGGAGAAACAGAATCAGAAGGATATAAAATAGAATGCCCTTCCAATCCCAACTTGGATAGAGCATCTGCTAGATTATTTCCTTCCCTAAAAGTATGTGAAATGTAGCATTGATCAAAAGAATCTAGAAGAGTCCAAATCTTTTGTAGAATATATAAAATCTTTCGAGAAAATTCTTTTCTGGATATACATGCATTAGTAATAACAAAGGAGTCTCCTTCAATATGAAGCAATTTATAGTTCATATTCTTTGCAGTAGTAAGGCCAAACAAAAAATCCAGTGCTTCAACCAGATTATTTGTCCCAGGGGGGATGGGACGAGCCTTAAAACATAAAATGGATCCCAAAGAATCTCGAAGAGAAAAACCAATACCTGAAATACCCGGATTCCCTTTAGATGCCCCATCAAAGTTTAATTTAATAAAATCATGTTGGGGAGGAGGCCACTTAATTTGAGATCTAATATCTGATACATCTTTGGAAACCAAGGGGAAAGGAAGAGAAGGGAACTTTAAGCCCTTCAAGTTTTTAACAATAAGATTATCCCAAAATGAGAACACATGATTACCAGAAAATTTATAACAATAAGCATTAACTACCTCAATAATAGATCTTTCAAGAGAAGAGATAACAGATTGGAAAGATGAGGGTTGAGAATGAAAAATTCTTTTATTCCTTTCCCACCATACAAACCATAAAACCAATGATGGAATAATAATCCAAATACAAGAAAACATTGGTTTTTTATTGAGAATAGGCCAGGATTGAAAAAGATCCCACAAGTTTGATGAAAGGGGCATAGAATATCCTAGTTTTTGTAATGCAAACTGCCAACAAGAAAAGGCCAAAGGACATTTTAAGAAGAGATGATCAATAGACTCAATATCTTTATTACACACAACCCACTGAAAAGGAGTTGAAATATTAAGCCTAGCCAATCTATCACAAGTGAGAACTCTTTTCTTTAAGGCTAGCCAAGAAAAGCAACCTACTTTAGGAAGAACAATAGAATGCCAGCAAAAGGAATAAGCTCTATATCTTAACGAATTATAATTGAAGGATTGGAGCAATTCATATCCCTGCTTAACAGAATATGAACCATTATCAGACGAAGCCCAAAAAAGAAGATCAGAAGATCTAGATAGGAAAACCACCTTTTCTAGAAAGAATTTATTAATACTAGAAGCCTTTTGATTATCAATAGGAAGATCATGAAAATCTTTCCATAAAACAAGACCAAAATGACTATGAACTGCAGAAACATAATTAACTAAAAAGGGGCCCCAAATGAGAAGCAATCTCCCAAACATCATTAAAGAGATCTAAAGAGGATAAAGGAGGGCATCCATTCCATGAGTCAAGCCAGAATCTAACTGATTCACCATTATGAATTTTCCAAGAAACTTGTGAAGTGATAATATGCCTAGATTTCATCATAAAGTTCCATATATAGCAGACCCTTTTGGAGGGTCCAAAACTGAGATAACCCTAGAAGGGTCCAAATTGTCCAAATATTTTTGTTGCATCAATTGACACCATTTGAGGTGAGGATTAGAATACATCATCCAGACCAGTTTACCACCAAAAGCTAAATTCCTATTAGATAGATCGTGAAGACCCGCTCCACCTTTAGAGTACGACAGGGACATGTCCGAAAGGGAAACAAGGGGAAGCTTCTTCTGACCTGTCATATTAGCTGTCCACAAAAAGTCTCTAATGCAACTTTCAATTTGAGCAAGAACTGATTTTGAAGCTTGCAAAACTGAGAAATAATAATTTGGGATAGCTGAGAGAACTAATTTGATAAGTAAAATCCTCCCTGATAAGGACATCCATCTAGTTTTCCATGCTAAAGTATAAGACTTAATACAGTTAATAACTCCTAGCCAATAAGAGGATTTATTCTGGCCCAGAAAGAAGGGAATACCAAGGTATGATGATGGGAGCACATCATGAGAGAATCCTAAAATATTAACAATCTTATCTGTCAACTTATAATCCATATAAAAAGTGTAAATTTTTTACTTTTGTGCATTAATTTGATGACCTGAAGCCTGAGAATATACATCCAACACCTTAATTTTCTTAGCTTCTAAAATGGAAGCTGAGCCAAAGAGAAGAGTATCATCAGCAAACAAGGAATGAGTGATAGAGATAGATGTATTTTGAACTTTGATACCCAACCAAGAATCAGACAAATGACACTTACTTATAAATCGACTAAGAGCTTCAGCCATCAAAATGAAAAGGCAAGGGGAGAGGGGATCACCTTGCCTAATCCCCTGAGAAGAAGGGAAATAACCAACAGGGGTCCCATTAATTATAATAGAGAAATGAACACCCGAGATACAAGCTTGAACCCATTTGCACCATTTTCTGGAAAAACCAAACTTTAAAAGGACCTTAATTAAAAAAGACCAATTCACTTTATCATATGCTTTCATCATGTCCAATTTAACAACAAATGAAGGAGTGGAAGATTCACAAATGGAATGGAGAGTTTCATGGGCCAAAATAGCTCCATCAGTTGTTTCCCGACTTGGGACAAAACCTCCATGTTCAGGAGATATAATCTTAGGAATCAGATTCTGCAATCTTAAATAAATTGCCTTTGTAATGATTTTGTAGATAGTATTACATAATGATATAGGTCTAAAATCTGCAAAAGATTGAGGACTATCATTTTTAGGAATAAGAACAATGTTCGTGGCATTAAGATTCTTCAACATAACTGAATTTTTTCTTAATTCTTCCAGAACAGCTAAAAGGTCATGACAAATAACATCCCAAGTTTTCTGGAAGAATAGAGCCGTGAACCCATCAGCCCCAGGAGCTTTATCTGGGGAAAAAGAAAAAATTACTCTTCTAACCTCAAGCAAGGTAAAAGGAGCCATTAAGGATAGATTATCAACAGGCCTAATCAAATTAGGTATAGCATCAAGGATGCAGTCAATAATATTGTGATCAACTTGATGGGGATAAGATGGAGAAAGGAGATTAGAAAAAAATCTAACACCTTCCTCCTAGATACCTTTTTCATCAGAAATTAAGTTCCCGAAATCATCTTTAATAGAAAAAATAGAACAGACTACTTTTCTATGCTTAGCTGAAGCATGAAAGAATTTTGTATTGTGGTCACCAGCTTGAAGCCAAAGTTCCCTAGACTTTTGTCTCCAATACTCTTCCTCTCTAGCACATAATTCAGCCCAGGACTCCTGAAGATGCTTCTGGGTAGAAAAGGATTGGAAGTCTAAACCATTAGAAATAATATGTTGATTAATATCAGCAAGCTCCTTCTCTGCCCTAGCCTTCTCTTGAAAGATATTTTTAAAAACATTAACATTCCACGCTTTAATCAAATTCTTGACATATGAAAGTTTCTTGTCAAATTTAAACATCATTGTACCATCCTCACATGGGGCTTCCTTCCACCACTGGAAAAGGACAGCATGAAACAAAGGATGTCTGAAAAAATAAGATTCAAATTTAAAAGGAGATCTAGACAAAGGAGGAGCAAGGCTAGAAGAGAAATCTATAGAAAGCTGAATTGGAAAATGATCAGATTTCGAGAAAGGGACAATCTCTACCACCATTGAGGGATTATCTAACTTCCAATTCTGGGAGCACAAAAACCTATCTAGCCTAACATCAATCTAACAAAAACCAACTCTACGATTAGTCCAGGTAAAAAGACCATTCCGCGGGAGAACATCAGAAAGATCATTATCAAGAACAAAATTATTAAAATCACAAATGGTCTGAACAGGGGGAGAAATTCCCCCTTTTTTTATCATTAGTACCCAAAATGGCATTAAAATCATCTACAATGACAAAATTAGACTCAGGATATTGTTGGATAAGAAATGTAAGAGATTGCCATAGATGGAGCTTATCCAAAGTCGAAGTGGGACCATAAACATTTATGAGAAAAAAAAATTATTAAAGAAATTGACACAAACAAACTGCCAATTTGAATCAGACTGCAAAGGCTGAACAAAAACCACTAAGCTCTTCCAAAGAATAGCCAAACCACCAGATGCCCCAATTGCAGGCACAAAAACTGATTGCCAGCTAGACCATTTACCCACAGTCAATTTGAAAGAATCCAAGGACAACTTAGTCTCTTTAAGAAGAATTATACCAGCCTACACATAATTAAGCCTATCCTTAATGCTATGAATTTTGTTAGAGGCATTCATGCCTCTGACATTCCATGACAAAATCTTCATTGAGGACTGGGAGAACCTTTATTTCTCCTTGTCGATCTTTTAGATGAAATTGAGATTCCATCCAGAGTGGAGTGGATTGAAGACCAGCTTGAATTTCCTCAAGGGCTTTAGTAGCCTTGGATTTTCTACCCCTTGGTTTAGGAGTTTTCACAATAGATAGCTGAGAGAGTGGAGTCTGAACAATGGATGATTTATCAATATCCACTTGGACCAACTTATCCCTATGAGAGAAGGACAACTATTCATTTTGCTGTGAAGGACTAAAATCCTGCTGAACATTATTATGATCAGCTATATCATGAGAGACCTCATTTGAAATAATGGCTTTTAACTCATCAGAAGGATACAAGGCCAGAGGGGAAGAAGTTTTGTCCTTAGATTCAAGGAGATTATCAGAATCAAGATGCTTGAAATCAACATGATTATCATCCTGAAAATTACCATCAATCTCATCAGTCATGAATTCTAAACAATGAGAAGCAACTGCAGAAATCACTTCTATGGACATTATCGCAGCATGCTCCTTAGTAATTTCAGCAATCTTTAGTGGGTTTTTTGAATACAACAAAACATTAATAATAGTATCAAGAGCTGCCATATCTGAAACTGAGTCAAGTACTTGAATACCCGGTTGAGAGATATCAAAATCTGAAAGAAAAGAGGTAATAAACGGGAGATATACCTTTAAAACTTCTACAAAAGCTACATACAAATGAAAGAGAGAAGTAACAGTTGGTTGATAAATCACCAGAGCAGATGACGGGCATACAATGGAAGATTTAACTTACTTATGCAAGTGGCCATTACTCTCCAATGGAGGTGTATTTAATAAATTAGAACCCACCTTGTCCTGGGAATGATCAAAAGATTGTTTTTGTGCAAAAGAAAATGTATGAACAACTGACTGTTTACAAATCATAGAGAACTTCTCAGGGAAGGAAGAATGATCCTTACAAATAATGAGATTAGAACAATTAGGATCTTTACATTGGTTTGTGAAATGTCCCACCAAATTTTCATAAGCTAAAACTAAATGAGCATCTTGAACCAGAATATGTTGCTTCCATGAACCCCATTTAGAATGCAGAAGGATACATTTGGGGAAAGGCCTCCGGGTGTCAAGAAATAGACAAACCTTAATAGATCGGTCCAATTCCTCATAAGGATTTAAATCATGTTTAATAAACTCCCCCAATTTATTGGCAATGGCTTCAACAATATCTAAATCTCTGTATTCCAAAGGCATAGCTGGGAATTCAACCCAAAAAGGCATAAAGGGACAAGAAGAATCATTCAAACTGAATTTCGGAGCCCATTCTGAAAGGCCAATGCCAATGCCATTACAAAACCAGTAATTAATGCGCAAAACATTACTACAAGCAACCGAGGAATCAAAGATTGCAACAAAATAGTTGGAAGCATGATCCAAATAAAACAAATCTTGAAGTCCTTTCCAATTCTTAGAAGCCCAAGAATGAAAAATGAAAATAGGCAAAAAAGACCAAAGCCTACCAATCATTGCATGTTCAGTCATATACTTTACCTGAGGCTCCAGAATACAATCAGAGAAATGGGCAACAAAATCAAACCTTTCCGCAAACTGTTTCCCCAATCATGCCACCTTCTTAGGGTAAAAATTTATCCCCGAACCATCCATCTTTCTAGGATTACGCATAGCCCGATGATTTAAAGAATCCCATCGAGGATGAACAAGAATGTTGTTTGGAAAAGAAACGAAAGAAGGTTGAGATGGAGGGAAATTAGGGTTGCGAATGGGCAAATTTTTAGGAGATGAAACAAAATGCGGAGCTCAGACTGGTAAGTTGTTAGGCCAGGAAAGAAAAGGAGGAATAGGATACATTATTATAAAAAATTATATTTGAAAAATTTAAAAACATATATTGAAGTACATATTATTTTAAAAAAATCTTAAATAAAAAAAAATACAATATGTTTATTTTTATTTTTATTACTACTGATTTAAATAAATAATAAAATTATTAATTTAAATAAATAATAAAATTTATTTGTTGTAATATCATAACTTCTATCTACTAGCAAATATATAGCCTATATATAAAATACGTCGATACACCACCACACATGTAACACATTGAATATATTAATATGATTAGGATTATGATTAGGGTTAGCATTTTGAGTTAAGTTTTATATCATGGTAAGGGTTAGCATTAGGGTTAGGGTTTGGTCAAACCCATAAGCGTGGTCACGCAACCGTCAAATTTAATCTGCAACCCCTTAAAATAGACTATGGTCCTATGGTGGAATCGTACGCTAGAGTTTTCGCGTGTGGCGTGAATAATTTAATTGTTCAATTGATTGATTATTTAATCTATCATATTTAAATTTTTATAATTATAATTAGTAAATAAATTAAAAATAAAAATTATTATTGATTGTCTACTTAGATTACTTATTTTAATTAAATATTAATGTACTATTATATATCTAAAATTATTTGAAATTAATATTAAATTAGTTTTTAGTAGAAATGAAAGATATCATCATGTGACAAAATGGATAATTAAATAAAATAAAAGTATTTGATAGATTTTTGTTTATTAATTGGAATAATTTAATTTTAGATATGTGGATAACATAATGACACAATTTAATTAGGTAATTTTCAAAATTTAGTCAGCTCAATATTAGTGATCC
>MU226921.1:2191837-2211773 GCA_018584345.1 Thuja plicata | reverse complement strand
CTCCACTCATCTCTACTTAAGAGATGTCTCTCACACACTTGCTTCAATAATCTTCTCCTCTCTCTCTCAATCTCTCATTGCTCTCATTATTGTATTGAGCTCATTGCTCTCATCTTTTAGGCTTTTTGCCATATTCTTATTCACAAAGGGGTTTTTCTTTGCTTTTCCCCTTACCAAAATCTCTTGGCTCATTGTTGGATTCTTGAAGTGCTTTGTGGTTGATCTTGAAATCTTCTCTCCTTTGGTTTTGGTAAAATCTTCCAACATTTCATTTTCTTGGATTAATACTTGTTTAAGTTTTCATTCTTTTCATTCTTCTTACAGTATATTTATGTTTTCTTTTTAATTTATAAATAAAAATATATGATTATATAATTTGTAGTAATTATGAAAAATACTTATTAGCTCTTTAAGAATTTTCAATTATAGTTTTTTAACACATTTCTTAAACTTTAAGATATTTATTTTTAGAAAATTTTAATTATTGTATGTTTATAAGTATTTTAATTTATATGGATTGTATTTAAATATTTGAATATACTAATAGTAAGAGAGTTATAATATAATAAATGGATGAAAAAACATTCGAATATATAAAATTGAATTCAATTATACATCAAAGTTAATGAAGCTAATAAACTAATATATATCTTAAATACAACTATCTTAAAGATACCAAATTTATTGATCTTGAACCATATGAATTATATTACATATTTAATTAATTTTTTAACTAAATATGTTTCAAAAATTTATATTTATAGTAATACATTAGCTTGATTTAAAAAAATATATATTTAAAATAAAAGTCAAAATCATGTTATCTAAACTATAACTACTCTAAAATACTCAAATTCAAACCGATTACAAATATTCTTCAAGAATAAAAAAAATTATATTCTACTTGTGAAAAAAAATAAAAAATTATTATAATATTTTAGAAATAGATACTAACCACTACATGACACTTTTGAAACTTTAGTTATAGCTCTATTTTAATATTATAATATTTTGTAGTAGCTAAAAATGAGGAAATGAAGCATAAAAATGTGGTCTAGAATCACTTTTGGTTCTTCGTAGGCCTTCCAATTCTTAATGTATGCTAAAAGGATGTTAAAAAAAGGCTCAACCATTTTACAAGAGAGAACTAGAAAGAAACAAAAAGATAAAATTTGTTAAAGAAACATTGTAGAAATAAAATAATGAAACAATAATTGACAATAGTGATAGAACTAGAAACAAAAAGAGAGTCAATGTAGGTAACTCAAGGCATAGACACAAGAAAGGCCAAGAGAAGTTTAAGACCAACTTTTATGTGTTTTAATACTAACTTATTTGTATTTGCTATTTCTTATTTGTGTATTAAGACCAACTTGTTATTCCACATGATGAGATGTGATCTTATGTTGAGGAACCTTGATGTTCTTGTTAGAGTTAATGTATAACTTTCTAAAAATTGCCACCTTATGAACTTTTGCCTATATGATTTGGATAATTCTATTTTAAAACATTATAATAGAAATCTAACCTTCTTTTCTATATTACCACATAAAAAATATCTTCAAATGGAGAGAGAAAAGACTCCTATCTCATCAGTTAGAAAGATCCAAGTATAACCTCATCAGCTCGTATAATTTCATTCTTTAGTTAAAATCCAATACTTCATACAATCCTTTATCATTAATTTTGCATGCATCACCTCTCCAAGATCTACCATATCAATCATAAAAACTATCTAATCAATCATCCATCATAATGACTTCATACAAATGAAATGAGGAAAGCCAACACCCACTATCTAATCAATCATAAAAACTAAGATATAACTCCATTAATTTTTAATCTCATTCTTCTCGTTCAAATCCATAGCCTCATATTATTTATCCTTATCTTTGATGTACCTTCCTTATGTGGGACCTGAAATAATGAGGGACAAAACGCACAATATCATCAATAAAAAAGACCAACGTATAACCATATCAATCCTTAAAATTTTATTCTTCTTGCTCAAATCCTTCCCTTAGTTTTCCAATCAAAACCTCTCGGAGATGTACCTTCCCCGTGCGGGAACATCCCCAGCCCAATTTTCATAGGAATTTATTTTCCATATGGCGGTCGCCCTCACCTTCTGAGTTTCTTTCTATCCTGCCATCTGTTGTACAGGCTAAATTTGTTTTATGGGTTCTTAAAAAGTAAGCGTTTATGAAAATAATAGGATTAGAAGTTCTTACTGAGAAACACAAACAAAACGTTGGTGCCTGCCCGCAAATGCATCGGTTGAGTTTAGGGTTTCTCTCATCGTATCATTTTTCTAGGTGGTGGGGTCAATCGATTGTACGAGAATCACGAGCAGTGAATGGAAATTATGTTCCCTTATCACTAGACGTTGGAAAACTTACGTATATTGGATGGCTATTTCAATCGTGGTCGTCCTATGTGATGTTGGAGAACTTAATGTTCGAGGACAGCCATGACATTGACTAAGGTACTCCTAATTTGCAAGCTAGGAGAATTTGAAAAATATAGTTATTTTGTCAAAATTTGGCAAACCTAGAATATATTATCTACTTTTAATTATATTTCTTTGGTTTTACATTTTTGCGGTACAATATATTTGTAATTTCAGCTTTGTGATGATGTTATGGAATATATTGGAGATTATCAAATCAGAAGCGTATTTTTTTAAACAGGCATATAGACGAAATTAGGATTTTGTAAATGAGTGAAACATAGGTAGGAGAATGGGGACTAGGAATTTGAAACAATAAGGGAGCTAAGAAAAGTTTATTTATCTTGTATATTTACAGTTGTGAATATGTATAGAAGTGGTCTTACAGTATGATCGTGGGTAATTTGTGGTCAAGTATGTTATTTGCAAGGTAGGAACTTCGATTTTCAGCTAGAAGGCACTTATCATTCATGTTATGCAATGTGGTTAGAAGTACGATGTCTAAATCTAGTTTTCAAACTTAACGTTAAGGATATTGTAGCAAAACTTAGTATTATGGTTAAAACAATATTTAGAAAAAAATTCTAGCCTAAGACTTTATTTGAGAATTTCTATGGAATTTAACCTAAATAAGCCATTGGTTGAGAATGTTATACTTTTGGCCTTGATTTTGAATTGAAGGAACTAGTAGTCTACTTGCATAAGCCTAATGCATTTCTCTTTTGCTAAAAAGGGACCATCTTATTTGAGATTTTTCTATTAGAAAGACAAGGTCGCTCACTACAAATTCTTCTAATATTCTAGCCAATAGAGTAGTTAACTATTACTTGTCACCTTCGCTTGTTTTTAAAACCTGACTTGTGTTTCTCTCTCCATCCATCCATTTTCTTCTTCCCCTATTTTGGATTCTTCCTCTATGTTGGCTAATAGAAACTCTTCACCTTATACAGAAGTAGTTGTATTTGGTGAGTGGAGAGTGGCTAGGAAGAGGAAAAGGACCATATTGTGCATTGACTATCCCACATCGTCTTTCTTGTGGCCCATCCACACCTAATTCTCCATCTACAAGGTGTTTGATATCTCCTAACAAATTCATTTCTCCACTTAGTTCTAGACAAAGGTTTAGATCTCCACTAACTCGATTAGATGATAAATTGAGTCCTGAATAAGTGATTTCCATCTCTTACCTCTTTGAATCATTTCTACAAGAGGATGTGAACTCCCTAGTTGGTTAATCTTGAACTAAAAGAGTTTATCTTGGAATGTGAGAGGAATTTCTAACCCTCATAAAAAAAATTTAAAGTCAAATATACTTTAATAAATGGAAACTAAATGTGTTATCCTACAAGAAGTTCAAATCAAAAATCAATTCTCATATCTGATTCTCTTAATTTCTTAGAAAGATGCCCAATTCATCCATACCTCATGTAAGAAAGGTTGTGGTGGATTTGTTCTTTGGTTTTCTCCTTTGATCAAAAAACATATTGTAGACTCTCGCTACAACACTCAATTTTTTTACTATGGTTTTAAACAACAACGATTTCATCCCACAGTTAGGCAAGGAGATGTGGCTAGACACATGTCACTTTGGTTCTTTGTTTCAACTATATTCAATTAATTTTTGAGACCACTTATCGATGTACCATGTGTCACCACCATGCACTCTCAACCTATATCCAAGTGGGAGGCTCTAAAGGCACCCGCTCATGCAACATGTGTCTAATTTGATCCCACACCCTTTTTAAAGATTAGCAGCTCCACGTCCTTGAAGGTTCGAGATCTACTTATCACCCACATGAGATACTCTATAAAGATTTATAGAATTTGGAAAACATTTCCATGTATCAAAAAGTCAAATAAAAATTATATTGTTACCAACAATGTCAAAGTTATTTACGAAAAGCCCCATGCATCAAAATATAATTATTGTGGCAAGTGGAAAAAATAGTTTTCCCTCCATGATGGTGTAATTATTTGGGAAAAGACACAACTAACACTCATTGTTTAAAGATATTACGATTAATGATGTCAAAATATTTGGCATGGGATGTGCTTAGTGGGTACCATGATTGATGATAGAAAAACCATTGTTTAGTACACAAAAATAAGGGACAATTTTTGATAAAACCCTAGGCCTATTATTAAAATGAGGGAGTTTGGAATGTAATCCTTCCTTCCTGACTAGGAGAAGAACTTTGATTTTGTGATAAAAACTAAGGGGATGTATTTTAATAAAAAAACCTTGTAATCTATGATATATATTTCAACCTTAACATGTTTAGTTTTAATAAATAATGCAAATTATGCCTTTCCCACTTTTTTCATATTATTATCAATATATTATGAGTTAATTCCTTTTGCAAAAGGTCTTATTTATTATTGTTTTTCTCTTTGTCTTCCATTTATCCTATAACAATTATGGACCATGAATTTTATATAACTCTTACATGTGCGTCTAAAAGAAAAGATAAATTCTACCTTTAGTGATTAATCCCTCAGAATGATTGATTCCTGTAAAACTTGGGAAGCATGTTCTTATTTAGGATCCTTGTGCAAACTATTTCTATTTGGATCCTAAAGACCACTCTTTGTGTGTTTCTTCTCTAGTCTATAAGGGTGCTTACCACATTGTGTCTTCCTTGTTGAAAAGACGTGCATTCCCCAAAGTGGATTCAAAGAATCCGAGGGAGGTTTTCAAGTGTAGAAGAATCTTTTCATTAGTGCTTCACCCCTTTTATTTAGCTCTTTTTTTTGAGGAAATACCATTTTCCCTTTTCTAATACCTACGAAGTTTGAAAAGACAACTTGTAAAATCTCTGAGGTTGTTTCACTGGGTGCATTGGAACCCATATCTATGAAACTTTCTAACTATCCTTATTTAGGTATGAGCCTCTTAGAGATCAATAGTTTTTCTTGGCACACGCCGAGGGACCTAAGAATTTTCTTTGCTAAAGATCTAATATTCTCTTCGACATCTTAGCTTTATAGAAGCGCCTATTTTAGCAATCTAAGTTGTTGGATACCAGTCATTGAAATATGAAAATACTAGATCATGATTTATTTTCCTAAGCCTCACTCATAATGGAGAAATTTTCCTTTCCTCCCACCTGTTGGTTTCTTTTTATGTTGCAATAGAAATGAAAACAACCTCTTCCCTTTATGACTATTTTATAGAGGATCCACCTCCAAATATATGCTCATGCAAGAAAAGGACCAACTAACAAGCACTCTCTTAATACTTATACACTTTAGGCCTTGATACACCAAGGGGGGATACCCTGTAATGCCTTCTGATATGTATTATAAGGTACTATCAAGCAGTAATCTCATAATGACTCAACATGATCGGGAGATACTACGTAATTGGCTAATTACCCATTGAACATCAACCATGAGATGGAGTGTGAGATAGAAAAATACTACAAACTGATACAAAAGTAGACTTAAGCAACTTTAAAATGTTTTCTTATAGGAACATACAACCAATTATGCAACTAGATATGCAATAAAACAAAACTTATCAGCTTCAGATCAATGCTTTATCTATTGGGCTATATTCTAACTCAGATACATTACACTAAAATTAATGTTCACTCAAGACTTCAAATCATAATACAACCATCCCAAAACCCCTACTACTAATAGAATCCTTGCAATGTGTCAGATGAATTTATGCATAAATCAGAGCCCATTTAATCTGATCCTAGATCAGAATTCTCAAATAAGTACATAAACACAGATAAAACTATGCTAATGAATTGGAAAATCCATAACTCATATGACACATAACACAGGAGAGATTGGAATCTGGATCTTTGTATTAAATTCAGAAAAATCTTATTTTAGTATACAAAAGGCACTCAGAAATAACCTCTACAATAACCTGCAAAAGATTTCTCAACTTTATTTCTGCCTTCTTACACTATTTAGTACAAATTATGTTATTATTCCCTTCTTGACTGAAAACCTTTACAATATGTTTTTCATATAAATTTTCCAGCCCTTTCCAATGATCTTGGGAATCCTTCTATAGGTTAGGATTGCAACAAGATTCAAATCAATTGGAATAAGGACAAAAATAATGACTCACTCAAAAGAAAAATAGCTAATGGAGTGATAACCACTCTTGTTACAATAGATATTAAACAAATTTTGTCTTCTGACCACTTTGTACTTGCAACTGCTTCAAAGTTTCTCAGTGTGAGCCATCTGGAATCTGTTGTATTTGATGTTGGTGATGTAGGATCTTTACTTTAAACTGTATCAATCAACTTGTTGGGCTTCTCATCCACCTGCATGTTGTCACCTTCACCTGGATCAACTATTGTGTACTTGTCTTTCCAAGAAGTGTACACCTCATCACCTGGCTAGTTGAAGTTTAGGACCTCATCCTGTCTGTTGTTAATTTCCTTCTAGGTGGTATATGCCTTCTCAATCTCATCTGCCCAGAATCCAAAAAATGCTCTGGCTTTGCCTACTATCTCAACTGTCTGAAAAAACAACAATGTACTCTCTAATGTAATTATGCTATTGGTCCTTGTTTCCAAGGCTTCATTCAATTGTCGATGCCATAACACCTCACCTTTGATATCTCCATTTTTCTTGAAGAGATTTAGGAACATTTCATAACGGTCCTTTGAATATTCTTTTTTAAGGGCCATTACCTTTCTAAAGACGATGCTCATCCTTATGTCTATGTCCATAAGTAGTTTGACACATTTATGAGTGCTAGTCAAGACTACATGTCAACATCATTTTCCTTCTTGCAAGTGGTGTAGAAGAATTTTAACTCTCCTCCCTTCCCTTTCCACTTATCCACTAATTGGTCTAATTGGTCCTTGTCTGCATTATACTCATTCATCATGTTAACAATCTTCTTACATTGTGCATAGATGGCAGGAGGCACCAATTCATGTGTACAATGCATCAGGGTGCTATGTATCTTATCTGTATATTTTTTCTTAACCCATGTCTCTGCTTCTCTAAAGGCTGTAGACTGTTCCACCCATTCTTTCTTTTGTCTTTCCAGCTCTGCTCTTTCAACTATCAGTCTGGCTTTTTCTTGCTCAACCTCCTTTAATGTGGTAAAAGTTTATGGTGTAGGGGAAGGAGGATAAGTGATAATGGGACTTGATGAGGAAACCTAGTGAGGGTCCTGTGTAATCCTCCCCTGAGGCTCAACTTGAGCTATTTGTCTTACCTCAAGGAAAGAAATTCTATTATCTTTCTCAATAGACTTAATTTTTTCATCATTGTAAGCCTTCATGACCATCTCACATTTCTAAGTTAGCCTTTGGAGAACCTCTTGTTGTCTCTCAGCCAACTTTTAACTTAACTTTGCAGTTTGTAGGGTAAGGTTGGTTGCATCCACACCTAATGTGTCTGAGACTCTTCTCACAATAAGGCTACTTTCCTATTCAGCTTGATCCTCTTTATCAGACACCCTAGGTTTTTTATTCCTCATATGCCACATGACAAGGGCTGCATGATATTCACTAAATTTCACTCCTTTTGATGCTTGTCTTTCCTCTTCTTCATTTGCATAGATAGTCTTGGTCTCCTTTCTCATAGCATCAAAGAAAATGGCATCTGCAATATCCCACTCTAGGAGTATCAACACTCCTTCCTTCTTCACTAAAGCCCATCCTTCCTCATGAGTTATTTTTTCAAACTTGGAGATCATCTCCTGTTTTATCTCATTTTCAACTTCTTCCTTTCTCCTTGTAGGTTGCTCAGTTTATTTTTGTTGACATTTCTCTTTAAATTCATCTATGTTGGTTCTCCACAAAAACTATAAGAATACCCTGGCCTTGACAAAATTGTCATCTGAAAGAAATTCATTGCTGGCATGTTGATTCAAACGATCCAGTTCCTTCTAAGCAGATTCTACAATAGTTAAATCTAATGAAGCATGCTTTGGGTCTTTAGGCATCCCTTCTTGTAATTTTTGGGTTGTGACAATTACTTTTCTAGCATCTCCCATCTGTAGCAATTTTTCTCCTACTGCTCGTTCATCAACACATAATGGATATTGGGAAGGAGAATATACATTTTACTCTTGTTTCTTTTGTTCTTCCTCTACTCTTTTCCTCTTGGGGGATGACAATGATTGTGTATGGGGGTCTAATGGTCTTTTCCCCTTTGGATCCAGGGTCTTCTCAGTTTGTGGCAATATTGTACTGTACCCTCTCCTCTGGTAAACCACATATTTCCCTGGGGGAACATTTTTGGTTGGAACTATCCTATTCATCATTGCCTTTTCCCTTTCTGGCTCTGTTTGTAAAATATTGGCTCTCTTCTAATTAAATTCCTGCATACTATCTTCAAACATCTCCATCAAGGAGTCTATCTTCTTGGCCAAAGGCTGAAAAGCTTTCAAAGGATCATACAACTTGTCAAAATGTTGTACAAAGTCTAGGCTCTTCTTGTATACCAGCCATTTCTCTTTCCTTATCTCTTGCTCTATCCAATCAAATTCATTCTAGATTATGTCCTCAGGGAAATTGAACTGATGATTCAACACCAGGCATTTTGTTTTTTCTTTAAACATATCTTTGATGAAGGCCTCAGGGTCAACACATCTTGAAACTGTAATACTCAAATGATAAGGGGCCATATATTTATCAAGGTGTTTCCACCCTCCCCTTGTTATAATAAATTGATGTGCTACTATAATTGTAGGAAAAATAGTTCCTTTTCCTCTTCCTGTCAGAGCTTCCTCCTGTAGACCCCCAATCTGTCTTATTATCTCTCCCAATCCCAATTTTAGAGGTACTTTGTATGGTAATATATAAGGGATTCCCCTGAAACCATATACTCTGAAAATTGTAGATACTGGGTAAAGAATGATATCTCCCCAATTATGTACTATTTTTATTTTAGGGCTATACTCTTTAGGTCTCAACAATTGTAAAAGTGTTAGGGGCATCCTAGGATCATCATTCAACAACAATGCTCTAATTCTAGCAGCAAAACATTTATCCAAATTAATGTAATTTGCATCTTTGTTGTCCCATGGCATGTCTGCATTCCATAGTTGTACTGACATTTCCTCATCATCTTTGACCCTTGTCAATTCCATATGTCCTTCAAAATAGTCTGCCCCCTTATATAAAACCGTATGCATTAACAAATAATACCATGTGAAAAATCTGGTTAGCTTGCTGTTTTGGATGCCTATTTATCCTTCATGTATCAAATTTGCCAGATATGGGGAAAAATAAAAAATTACAGCCAAATGGGGGTACAATATTTGTACCATCATAAACATGTAATGAAAGGGCATTTATTTGTCTTCATCATCCCCACAAATCTGACATAAGGCCCTATATGTTCTTATGGCCTTTGGGGTGAAATAGCCCAGCTTGAAAGGCACTTTAGTTCTCATCCCTACCATGATCAGATCTCCAATTTTGTTGAGTTATTCCTTTAATGGTCCATTTCTTAGATAATCCTTCTGTGCTTCATATATTTCTATGAATTCCTTGAAGTCAATTTTATCCATTTGGGTATCTTCTCCACTTAACTTGAATACTTCCTTGATTTCTTCTGCACTTATGTTGACCATGATTTGTCCATTCTTATCCCGAACCACCCTGGATATCTTATCATATTTATCTGCAATTTGCATAAGCATATCAACATCCATAAAAACCCGATGCACTACTAGCTTGCCTACATCAAATTTCCATATATTGCTATTAGGAGCAAAAGCATTTCTTTGGCTGAAAAGTACTTTGAATAGACCCAAACCAGTTATACGTATCTTAGTATCCCTAGTCCATTGTCCCAGATCGCACAAACCGTCATAAATTTTCAATCACGGGCTTTTAGGAACTAATTCTTTGATCTATGTCAAATCATTTGTCGACCTAGTTAACTGCTGCAGAAGGTCGTCACATGCATTTCTGTCTTGCTAACTCACATGACCCTTGAATTCTCTCCTAGGCACCATTTTGAAATTAAAACCTTTATAGTCTAATGATTCAACAACTTGACAGAATATAGTAGTTGCAAGCCCTAATAATTCTTCAAAATTTAGAATTCAAACAGAACTCGCACCAGAAATTTACCTATTTTGCAAATATCCTGAAAGTCAAAAATGCGATCACTACAGCTTCTTTTTGCTTCGCAAACTTGACAATTATGATAACCAATGGTTGAATGATCAACCACATAACTATCGCATCACTCTTTGAGCATTAAATTCTTTAATGCAGGAGCACATGTTCGCCACTACTTCACCTGCGTTCAAAATTCCATGGCTAACGGTTCTGAGATGCCAAAATAACACCTTTGAAAAATGGTCGTCGATCCAAACATCTTTTCCTTACATCAGATGACTCATAGTAAGTTTTTTTATAACATTCATCTTCGCGAACACGTGGCAGCATGTCACAATCCCTCAAAGGTTAATCCTCTACCATTTTTCATCACAGGCTTTGCACACACCATTAGATCTTCTCAGAGATGCTAACTCTTTACCTTACTTAATGCCGATAGAGGGTCCCAGCCCTTAGGACATGTGTCACTTCGGCGCATTCCCTTGATCACTTTATCTTTCAGTCTTTATGTCATTCGTCCGATGTTTCTTAATCTTTACTATCTTTACACCTTTCTATGGCCTACATCTTTAATCTCCTGGGACATGTGGCGAGGCATTGCAATTCCTTGATGATTAAAATCATCACAACTTATATCAGAGGCTTTGCGCCATCCGTTAGATCTTTTTTAACCTTTGAAACCTTTACACAACCAACCTTTTAGTAACTGCAGTCTTCAACTTGCTGGGATGGACATGCGTCACTATGACACAATCCCTTAAAGGTTGTTTTCTGGTTAACTCATCATTGCGGGTTAACGCTAGCCGTCATATCTTCTTAAAGATGCTATGTATTTACTTAAAGCTTTAATCACCCGCCGGACCCACTAGACTCCACGTGGCAGCATGACGTAATCCCTCAATGACTATTGTGTGCACATCTTGATTAGAAGCCTTTATGTAAACTGTCAGATCAGATCTAACATGTACTCTATTTAACTTTATCTGCTCATTCACGTTTGAGCCCACTGGGGACATGTGTCACCATGGCGCAATCCCTTGAAGTTAACTAGCATCTTTGGGATAAAGGTAATGCATCGACCGTTGGATGAAAAGCATCTTTCAAATATCCTTCGATCTGTATCTTTGATGCATCCGGTCCCACCAAAGAAACGTGGTGCAATGATGTGTTTCCTTAAAGATTAAAATTTGATCACCTTCACATAGCGGGAATGCACGAGCCGTTGGATCAAGACACATTAGCTCAACAGATAGTGAATTTAATAAATCTTGCGGACTTTGGATTTGGGAAGTGAATAAAAACCATGGCATTAGGATACCGACAACTTAATGAACATGAACATCTTAAAAATGACACATACAAGACATGACTTAAGTGGGAAAAGGTAACACAAAATTAGAAGCCACTTCGACACATAAGGCTTTAGGACCAAATTTCATACTTACAAACATGACAAAAAGGGTTTCAAAAATTATACAAGACCCTCTTTTAGATACAAGCGAGGAATTCATTGCTTTTGAATTTTTTTTTTAAACCATACCTAACAGTGGCTCTTTCTTGGGATGAAAACCTCCTGCAGGTGTTACAAGAATTTAGAATCTTGGGGGAAAGTAGACCAACCTACTGGAAAACAAACTACTCACACAACAGGAAAGCAAACTAAGCTAAGACAAAAAGAAACACACCTGCAGAAACACACTATGTATACAATCCTAATTTTCATTGATAATTAGACTTCATTAGAAATATAACTTCAAGAACTATCCATGAACTGGTAGTTCTAAAATATTTCTAGTGAGATATTTTAATAAATATGAGTTTTGTCCATACCTTTCATGAACAATATAAGGTCCCAACCAAAATGGCTCAAATTTGCCATGCTTTCCCTTGTCTTCCAACCTGGCATTCTACATGAGAACATAATCTTCCACATCAAAATGTCTTGAGACTGCCTTCTTGTCATACAAGTTCTTCACCTGCAATTGAAGTTTTGCATTCTTCATAGAAGCGTCTTTCCTAGCTTCATGTAACTCCACCAGGTCATCAATTATCAATTGCATGTCATTATCAATATCATCATCATAAGTCTGAACAAACTTGTACATCTGCATTAAATTGTTTTGGGGTAGTCTTGCTTGGATCCCATAAACTAGATCAAAAGGTGCACAACTAATAGCCTTTTCTAATGTCACTCTGTCTTCCCATACGAGCAATGTTAACTTTGAATCTCAGGCCTTCTTTTTTGTATTCAGGATTATTTTAATAATCTTGAGGAGGCTCTTATTTGTGGATTCAGCTTGGACATTCCCTTGTGGGTGATAAGGTGCAGAGTAAGAACTTTGAATACCATATTCAGCACAAAAATTGACATATTCCTCAGATTTAAAACACATGGCATTATCTGAGATTATCTTCTCTGGACACCCAAACCTAGTAATTACATTCTTCAGTAAAAAATCAATTACTACTTTACTTGTAGCTCTCTTAGTGGGAATTGCTTCCACCCACTTAGTAAAGTATTCTATAGCTAGAATGATCCATGAATGTCCTCCACTGGACTTTATAGCTATCTCTTCTATAAAATCAATGCCCCACTGTTGAAAAGGGGCTTGAACTTCCACTGGTGTGAGGGGTATATTACCTAAAAGCTTTATCTTACCAGAGAAATGTTGGCAAGCATCACATCTTTTAACCATTTGATAAGCATCTTTAAAAATAGTTGGCCACAAGAACCCTGCTCTCAAAATCTTATGTGCAGTAGTCTTGGCCATGTAATGGCCACCACACACTCCATTATGCATCTCTTGCAAGATCCCATTTGCTTGTTCTTTATCAACAAATTTTAGTAAAATTCCTTCAGGGCTCCTCCACCACAACTCATCTCTGATTAGGGAAAGACAGATTTCTTTCAATTTTAATTTCTTTTCTTATTCTCATCCATGCCCTGTGGACAATTCATCTTTTGCAAATAATAAATAATGTTAGTGTACCAGTCACAATGGTCAAGGTTACAAATGAAAGGTCTTTGTTCTTCTTCTTTGGTATTAATGTGATTAGCATCCAAGTTTGCACTAGCCATCAGTTTGGCTAAACCCATCCCTCTAACCAATTTAGTGATTTGGATTTCAATATTGAACTCTTGAATCCTATTTATCCATCTGCATCTCTTTCCTGACACCTCTTGTTGAGTAAAGATGTCCTTAACTACCACTACAATAGCACCTATCAGATATCATCTAAAACATTTCATAGCTTTTACTAATGCATAGGCCTGTACCTCAGTTATATCATACTTGAGCTCTATAGCCTGTAATGATTTACTAAAAAAGGCAATAGGCTGCTCAAACCCTTCTTCATTTTTCTGTAACAACATAGCAACAATAGTGTGACAAGATGCAAATGAAAAAATATTCATGGGCTTTGAATAATCAGGAGTCCTCAAGACAGGGGCATCCTTAATAGCTTGCTTAATCTCTTGAAAATACTTGGTGGCCTCCCCATCCCATTCCATTTTAGTATCCTTCTTTAACATCTTTGAAATTGCTCTACTATTTTTAGCAAAGTTAGTTACAAACCTTCTGAGAGAATTTACCTGTCCAAAGAAGGACTGAATTCCCTTGACATTTCTTGGGATGGGCACTCTGTCAATAGTAGCTACCCTATCTGGTTCAATTCTGACCCCTTCTTTTGAAACAATGTTACCCAATAACTTACCTTCTATCACCCCAAAGATGCACTTCTTGGGATTGAGAGAAATCCCAAGTTCTAAGGCTCTTTCAAAAAAAATTTCCAAATGCTCACAATATTGCTCTTCCTTCTTTGAATAGGTTGTGAGATCATCCTGACAAACCTCAGAAATTTTTGTAGGAAGTCTGAAAATGCAACATCTACAACACTCTGAAAAGTATCCCCAGCATTCATCAAACCTAAAGGCATCCTCACATACACATATGTTCCCCATGGCGTGGTGAAAGCAGTCTTAAACTGCTCTGATTCTTTAACCATAATCTGGTTATACCTAGAGAATCTATCCAGCAAGGACAAAAGTTCACATCTACTGACTCTCTGTAGTATATTTTCCATGTTTGGGAGAGCATAGTTTTCCTTTAAGGAAGATATGTTCAAATTTCTGAAATCCACACACCCTAATATCCCCATTCTTCTTTCTGACAGGGACCAAATTAGAAACACAGGAAGAATGCATAATAGGCTTGATTATCCCAGCATCTTTCATCTTTTTCAATTCATGTTCCATCTTAGGCCTAAGTGTAGGATTTATGGGTCTTTGCTTTTTCCTAAAGATCTTGGCATCTTCTTTCAATGGAGTTTCCCATTGAAACAATTCCTCATTATATTCCTTTAGGTCATCATATGTCCAAGAAAAGACCTTTTTGTATTTCCTTAAAAGATCAGTCAAATCCTTCTTCACCTTGGGTGATATTTTCTTACCAATAAATAAGTTCTTAGGAACTTATTTTGTTCCCACATTAACTTCCTCCAAATCTTCAGATCTATTTACACATGTGACAGATAATGGTCTATCCTTACTATCAAAGGCCCTCTCCAAAAAAACTAGTCCTTTTGGGACTTTATTTGATTTCAAATGCAATATCTCCTTTCCCAAGACAGTATCCTTTCCATAAATTGTTTTCACATAATTTGTGAAATCTATCTCTTTGTTGTCAAGACCTGCCTAACAATACAAGAATCTAAGAATATCTACATCATCATCAAACACTTGCCAAATATCCACATTGTCAGGTATTGAAGGCCTAGTTTGAACTTCTATCTTAGAAATTCCAGCAAAGGTAATGTCTTCGGGCCTTAAATCTACCATTCTGGTTTGGCTTCTATCCATCCAATAAATACCAAATGCATCAAAAATTTCTATCTTATCCCATACTTCATTTTGGTACTGCTTCAATCTATGGTTCTTTGATGCATATTTAGATTTAATTCGAGATACCACTAGCTCAGAATCTCCAATAAATCTGATGCATTTGATTCCATATCTTGCAGCTAGTCTCAGACTTATCAAGAGAGCCTCATATTCTAGTACATTATTTGTACAATTAAACAACAGAGAAAATAAAAATTTGAAGGTTTTTCTAGAGGGACATATCAACAAAACTCCAGCACCAGCCCCCTCCTTAGAACTGGCACCATCAAAAAACATTATCCATAAGTTAGATTGTTCAGATAAGTTACTTACATCTTCTGACAACAATGCAGGTTGTGATCCTTTTACAGCTTGACTTTCCTACACTTGAAACGACCCCATTTTAGTATCCAAGAAATAATTCATGTTATTATCATCTTGTTCCTCAACCATATGACGAGTTCTAGTTTCCCTTGATACTTTGATGTTTTCACCATTTATGTTGAAAGTGGCAAATGATAAATTTCATTGAATTCTTCCCCTCATAGATGCACTCCATTTTCTTGACAATAACATTC
Organism: Thuja plicata; assembly: GCA_018584345.1. Classification (NCBI taxonomy): domain Eukaryota; kingdom Viridiplantae; phylum Streptophyta; class Pinopsida; order Cupressales; family Cupressaceae; genus Thuja; species Thuja plicata. The sequence continues at coordinate 2,195,804 of MU226921.1, read as the reverse complement.
CATATTGGGGAGGCATATCTACAACCAATACACTCATAGTTAGCACTTTATCAGGGAAAGCTGCCAATTTGTAAGGTAAAGCGTTAATAGTACCTATGACAGGCACCTCTCTAGAATCCATAGCTTGTCATCTCCCATGTGGAGTATCTACCTTTAGTCCCATAGATATCATGAGTTCTGCATGCATAACAGTATTGGATGCCCCAGAGTCAATCATGCAGTTCTTCAACATTTTTCCATTTATTAATAATGTTAGGAAAAAGGATGGAGAGTTTCTATAGTAGTGCTAACAATATTGGTATATAAATAAATTTGGGAAATCTTTGACACCAGTTCATCAGATTCCTTTGATGATTTATCCTTAGTGTCTGACACTTTCTTGTTTTGTTCTGGTCCTATAGTTTTGGTAGACGTGACACTCTTCACCCATGTCAGAGTCTTCTTCTTATGCTCTCCTATCCTCATCATTTCTAATAGAGGCACTTTAACAGTTATCTGAGACAAAAGTTGTCCCATATCCATAGGGGTGTATGTCATATAAGAAATATCTAATTTCTGATTTGTGCAATCGACATCTTCTTCTTGAGTAGCCAGTTTAGCTTCACTTTGCTTATGTGGTTTGTCCTCCTTTTTGGGATGAGGTACATAACTCTCTGGTGTCTTCATATTTTCTTTATACATGTTTGGGCCAGTAGGTTTGTTTCCCTTTTTAATCAAAATCTTATTAGTACCCTCAGCCTATTTTTTCATTTTCCTTTGGCCTCTTGGTACTATTTGGGGTATCCTTGGGGTAAACATATGGAGCTATGTCACACTTGAGGACCATTTGGCTTGTTTCGGCCGGACCTGTTTCGGCCGAAACATGTCCGGTTGTATATACGTGGCACACACACGGTGCCATGTGGCAGACATGTTTTGGCCAAAACAGGTCCGGCCGAAACATGGTTCGGCCGGAACCCTTAAAATTATATCTAAGCCAAAAAATTATTTGAGCATCTCATTTGCACTGACCACCTTCTGAGAATTGCAGAGCAGAATAGTGGTACTTCGGTCGAAAATAGGTTAGTTTTTTTTTGTTTTTTTTTTATGTTTTTTTAAATTTTTTTAAGTTTTGTTTAGTTAAATTAATGTTGTTGCACTATTATTTGATTTTTTTGTTTTAATTTTGTTATTTTTAATTTTAGAAAATATACAATATTGTTTTATTTAGATTTAATGTTTTTTTTTTTCAATTAAGATTATATGTTAGTTGCTTAGTTAATTAATTTCGTTTTATTACAAATGTTTCAAAATAGTAGGAAATTATTAGAAAACAGTAGGAAAATGTTATAAAACAGTAGGAATGTGTTACAAAACATTAGGAAAATGTTATTTAGTTAATTAATTTATTTTTATTACCTATGTTTCAAAACATTTGCAAAATATTACAATACATAAAACCAACATGAAACTGAAACATAAATCAACATAAAGTCTAACATATTAACCCTAACATAAAACTGAAACATAAATCAACTTAAAATCTCAAACATTAACCCTAACATGAAACCTTAACCATATTGAACCCTAACATGAACCCTAAGAAAACCTTAGAAATTTTTTACAAAACATTAGGAAAATGAACTGTACAAGACATTAACTTATTATATAACATTCATGTATTAAACATAACATTGTTGCTTAACATGTGAAACCATAATATGAAACCAACATATTGAACTCTAACATGAAACTAAAACATGAATTTTAACATAAAATTTAACATGTGAACCCTAACACATGAAACCCTGACCATCTTGATCACTAACATAAACCTAATATGAAACTGAAACATAAAACAACATAAACCTTAACATGCTAAATTGAATTTTTTTTCGAACATACATGTATTCAAGTGGTTTTTTTAATCTATTTTATCTATAACGTGACATGGCATTAGCTAGAAACTAACATGGAACTGGAACATGTTAACCAACATAAACCCCAACACTAAACAAACATATATGAACCCTCACCATAAACTTAAACCCTAACATGTTCAACCAACATATGAACCCTGACCTTCAGCTAGAACGTGCTAGAAACCAACATGAACTGGCTAACCAAAAAAAAAATAATCCTAAACCTAATTGATAAATAAACCAAGTTGATCCCTAAACCTAAACATGAAACATTATTTTACATTCAACTAGGCTAGTTGTAAACCTACAGACAAAATTGATCCATAACTCAAAACCTCTTTTCGTTAGAAAATACATGCACATGTATGTATATATATGATTTTAAATCATTTTTCTTTCAAATGTATATGCATTCAAGTTTTTTCTATTTTATTTATTTGTAATGTACATGTGTTTAAAAATATATAATTAAATTATAATTGGACCATGTACATGTGCAGCTTGATCTAGACATATATTCTTTTTTATACTTTCGAGCATTTATACATCTATTTTTTATATCACATGGCATCGGGTAGAGGGACATCGCCTATAGATTTTGGAGATGCCAGTGTACAGGGGGGTCTTAGTTCTCGATATTCTCATAGATCGAGTGATTCTAGAGAGGGTAGGGAGGATTTATTTTCCAATACCATAGCTCGATTGACACGAGCTATTGAGGTTCTTGATCAGGGTATCCATTCATCCACCACCCTCCATAATAGGGATAGGGTGAAGGTCATTAGAGAGGACCTAGTTTGTCTGATTGACATAGTTCAATCATACAACCCTTATGATATTATATCTATTGATACATTCTATACTTCTCTCTCCAGCAATGTTGCAAGCGCTGTGAAGAATAGACATATTGATTCAGAGGTCTCCACCGCTATGGTGAAGACCATGTTTCCTTTTTATCGATACAAAGTGCAGGTTAGAGGCCATATGACTACATGGTGTGAGGATGACCTTGTCGGACCGTTTATATATCCTTGATGGTTGGATTCTCATCATAGGTGGCCCCAGAAGGATGAGCTTCCACTATATTTCTGTAAATAATTGTTTCTAGAATTTCATTTGCATCATGATGTTGATTACACAGATTTTATCGTTTATGATGGGCAAGGGATGGGGAGACTATCAGATAGATTCAGAGGGCCTAATTCCCTAGTGCCTGCTAATAAGCAAGCAAGGTTGGGTCCAAACCTTTTGGTCATACCAAAAGGTTTGGAAATGGAAGTTGCGGGACAGACTGTACCTGATCACAGTATGAGGGTATATGTATTTTCTAGTATCATGAGTATCATGACACAAGTTCGTGAGATGTCATCTTATCATTTAGGGAGATACATGGTGTGTTCCCGTTCTGGTGTTCCTCCACCTACATAGGTTGCATCCTCTACAGATGATCCATACCATATAGTAGATATACCATCTCACTTTGAGGTTGGAGCTATATCAAATATGGACCAGTTCCATCGTACGTGCGCATATTTATCCAGTGATCTAATTTGCGCATATAAGGCTATACAGATTAGCACCGGGGTTCCTCTCAATGATATCCCAACATTTATCCCCACCATTCTTAGTAGATCTACTGGATCAGGTTCTTAGGGTGCACAGAGATAGGAGGCCGATATTCCAGCACCACCTACAGCTCCTCAGTAGACTGTAGTTGGTGAGGATGCACCTCAACAAACTGCAGTTGGTGAGGATGCACCTCACGAGACTGCCTAGGCCACTTCATCGCGTCTAGTTCGTCAAATTTTTCCAGCTTGCTTACAGATGACCAGATTGATCCCTCACATCTGACCTTACATGATTCAGACTTACATGATTCAGAGTTGAGCGATATCGGGAGAGCATTACATGCTGCTACGGTATATATTTATTTAAATTTTGATTTATTTATAAAACTTACACATGTAAATGACTTAAATAATTTGAATTAAAATTTTGATATAGATATATACGTATATATATACACACATATATATACATATATATATACATATATACATATATAT
>MU226921.1:2164973-2191171 GCA_018584345.1 Thuja plicata | reverse complement strand
CAGAATTTTAATTCAAATTATTTAACTCATTTACAGACTCCTGGGGATCCTGTGCATCATGACAGATAGGTAAATCTACATGTTTTTTCAAACTTAATTTCTCTATGATCATAAGTATTTAGTTTATTATACATTTGTGTATGCATGAAACGTATAATTATTTTATTGCACACAGAGAACAGGAGGAGATTGACCATCATCAGGTCACGGATCATGACATGGTCCTAGTTGAGAGATTTCATTTCATTTACGTGTTATTTCAGATATTTCATCTACGTGTTATTTTAGACCTATACATTTAAATGTTATATGTTGTTATTTCAGACCTATACATTTACATGTTATCTCATATTTTAGACATTACAATATACATGTTCATTTTCATCATTTCATATATGTATGTATGTTATGTATATGTCAATGAGTTATTTCATATTTTAGGCATTACATATATATACATGTTCATTTTCATCATTTCATATATGTATGTATGTTATATACATGTGAATGAGTTATTTCATATTTTAGACATTACATATATACATGCTCATTTTTTTCATTTTATATATGTATGTATGCTATTTCATATATACATGTTCATTTTCGTCATCTCATATATGAATGAGTTGTTTCATATTTTAGAGTTGGTTTTATGTAAGTAACTAAGCTATACAATTAACTAATCTATTCAATTTGTCATGTAAGTAATTTAAACTAATTTATAAGGGGATGTCTTAACCAGGGGTATAAAAATATACACATTAACACATAAATATATAACAACATACATAAAAGAAATATAATTTAAATGAATTGAACCATCGAAATACAATTAACTAATCTATTCAATTTGTCATGTAACTAATTTAAAATAATCTAAAAGGGGATGCCTTAAGGGGGTATCAAAGTGTACACAATAAGACATAAATATATAAGAACATATTGTTGATGGGACTCTTGTGATCGGGTCTGCCAATAGAGGTAAGTTGTCACCGGGTACTAGGGTACCGACCAACTTTTCCTGTAAAGGTTGTGCGGGGAAATGAGATTCCCCGAGCCTCCAAGAACGTGAGAGTTGGGTCTCGATGGTGCAGGGCTCAGTTGGGAGATGTAACTATTTTCGAGGGGGATAGCTGGTTATCTTCAACTCGTTCTCTCCAGGGATTCAAGTAAGTGGGGATTCCTGCAAGTGCGCATTCACTTTAATGAATAAAATTCAAAAGATACTATAGAGTTAGAAGTATTTCATCTACCTATGGTTATATTAAACGTTCAAGACATTAACAATGCTCTAACACACTACAATAAATACCGAAGAAATATACAACCATCAGTTTATATTTTATCAGTAGCAAAGGAAAGGAGATCGTTAATCTACTTTAAGCATTAGAGTAGAGGACATGAAGAACACAAAGCGTAAAATACCGTTAACCCAGAAGACAGAATGCCAACAACATCATTGAGAGAACTCTTCCTTCTTCATTAACATCTTTTCCAGCAAGCACTGGTGCGTGGTACAATGGTGGCTCCAAGGGAGCATCTAACTACTGAAAGCTTGAAAACTAGGGAGCATCGAGCTCTGCAACTGAGAACTGAGAAAACCAAATTGCTATTAACTATGGACTGGAAAATCATGAATTTTGCTGACCCCTAGAATGAGGTCAGACTTATTATTTATACACATATTTCTATCTAACCCTAACCCTAACCTTAACTTATTTTACATTTTATAGTAAAATATATTATCTGGTGGCCGCTACTACCTGCACCGCGTTACAAAAGACCTCAAGATGGAGAAGGTTTGACATGTCAGAAGAATAAGACAAGAGAGGTGGAGTGAAAGAATTGGCCTCAAGAAGAGAGCTGAAAAGGAGAAGGAAGAAATCTGATCCCCCGGGGATCAAGGCTACATGCCTCATAAATGGGAGAGTGGCACCCTGTCTCCGATGCGCCAGGTGTAACATTGAAGTGACACCTTGGGAAGACCATTTGTCAGAAAAATTATTGCCGATCTGATGTGCCTTGATGTAGCTATCCACCTTATGACAACCTTTATTAATTTCCTTGAAAGTGACCGGCTGGCCTCGGGGACCGAGACACAGGTCACTTAAATAATACAAAATGTAGGATCTAGAATTTTGGGATCCGGGAACTTGCATTCTGAAGGAATAAAGAATACCAAAAATTTTCCCTGAAGGTTTTCTCCGGCTCCCAGAGAACCTCTACTATTGCTTACTTTCATTGAAGGTTTGGAGGAGATGGTAAATTCCATCCTCATCGATGTCTTTAAGGCCAGCCCACTGGTACTTGGCCACCTCAATCTGTTCTTTTAGGTCTTGAATATTGTTCTTAAATTCTTTGGCCATCTTTGCTGCATCATGACCATTGAGTATCATTCAAGTTATTCACATCATTTTAGCTCCATCTATCCCCTCTGGGGATTGATACATTGATTCCATTAATTCATCAAACTTTCCCAAAACATATTCCTTGGGCATGCATGTGTTGGTGCTAAACGGATCAGCTCCAGAGACCTTTGAAACAAAAGACTTGTATAAATTGAAAGAATATTGGACTACATTGACCTTATCATGTAGAGTCCCCACCAGTTGCTTGATTACCCCCAATGTGAGGTCAAGTCTAGAGTGCTGGGTCTTTACAAAATCAAATGACTCTTCTCCTAAACTTTTGGACTCGGAGACAATCTCCTCTCTGAGGCCGATGAGTTCTTCTAACTCAACCTTCCATGCCTCATAATTCTTGATGTCTCCCTCCCATATGCTGATGGTAGTTTTGGCCTGGTGTAAGACGTGGCAGGCCACCTATAAAGCTGGGAGTGTGGACACCAGGAAACATCAGACATTTCCAAAATGCAAGGTAACCCATTCATCAACTGCTTGGGATTTTTTATTCCCCTATCCTCTCTTTTTGAAGAGGTTCCAGCCCCAGAAGTCAGCTTTTGTACCGTCGGGCCAGCCTTGTGGGTACTCCCAGGGAATACTCTCTTAAAGTATTATGGCTGCACTCGACCATGTTGCGAGTGATTTCCTCAATGGTAGGCCGCTCCTTGGCATTCCAGTCTACCAGCGGGATGGCCATCAGGTCAATCCCCTTTGCCTTGTACTAGGGATCTATTGTGGGTCTGGCGTCTGAGAAGTCATCTAGAAATTTCTGGAGCTTCAATCTTTCCATCATGCCCATAGTCATTCGGATGTAATGCCAGCTCCGGACTTCAACATCATCCTAAAAATATTCCCAGAAGTCCTCCATGTGAAATCGGTGGGGCTCTGATGCCCAGGCAAGTGCCAATGCAATTTTTCCAAGTGGATCAAAGTTCTTTCGCGCTAGATAGAATTCTGCCAAGTTTAGGCTCTTGAGTTCCCTGTCTGCCTCCTTGGCTATGGCCAGACTACAGGAGTAATTCCCACAAGTGATTGGGAATAAAACATTAATCACCTTTTTTAAAGTGTATAAGGCGTGCAACTCTAGCAGTTGTCTACAATATTCCAAGAGAATTATCTTGTTCCCATAATGTTTGGGCAACAAGTAAGGCTTCCTGGAGAAGTCGATTATCCTTATATAAGTATGTTGCTAGAATTGGATGTAGTAATGGCCATAACTTCTGACCAGATCCATTGCCTCCTTAAAGAAGCGGTAGCCTGCATCCCAGGTAGGCGTGAGTAGGTTGTAGTAGACGAAGGCGTCGTTCAGCCAGTAGAAACTGGGGAAACTAGCCTCCCATTGAATTTGTGGGAAATAATCCTAGGGAGCATTCTGAATTGAGCTGATCCCAAGTACACCTGATGTGAGTAGCCCATTGGTGATGGGCCATTGTTGCGCTAAGGCCTAGAGAACATAAGAGGTCATATATAATTTGCACTTCTGGGCCATCTGAAGGAATTGAGAATCTACATGGTTAGAGATAATGGCAGCCCAATCAAAGTATTCCCCACCGGTGGTGATGCCAAGCAAAAAGTAGTACATCCACCCTGAGAACTCTCAGGCATGGGGTTGCCCAAAGATCTGGCATAGTGCTATCATCCCCATCTGGATACTTTCTTTAAACTCAGACCGGGGGATCTCTAATTTCATTTTCTTGGGGTCCCTCTTCGAAGTCTTGAGCCAATGGTTGTTCATGTATTGCCGGGCTACGACCTCCAGCTGCTGAAATTGCTCTAAGGCATTAGATCTGGTAATGATAGCTGGGTTGTCAAACTGAGGAATCCCCAAACCTACCCAAAAAATAGCGGCATCGAGAGACACCATGGGGGTGGGATATCCATTCGGGACTGGGGCTGTGAGCATGATGGCCCGGATAGAAGAGTTGTAATGTACCACAAGTGTGAGAATGAGCTCCAGGCCTCCACCAAGCATGGGAAATAGGTGGCCTTCAGAATCTTGGAATCCCTGATGCTTATCGCCAGCAGATCCCCAGACTATCGCTAAATGAACATTATCCTGACTAGGGCCTGCATCTCACCCCACATTCCAACACTGGTGTAAGTAATTAACTAAACTTGGGACTCAATCTTTGATCCCATAACGATATTTTCCTTCAGGTACTTCATGCTGAGAGGCAATTTTTCTAAGGCCCTCTCAATTTTGGATCTGATGGCTGCCCTAGTGACCGCCATGGAGGGAAGTTCCAGACTCCCAGGTGGTGAAGATGCGGAAGCCTCAGACATAATGAAGGTACATTGTTCTAAAAAATTGCAAGGCAAGGTGACCATTAGAATTCGTAGATAAATAATATTTCAGGATCTGGAGATCTTACCACCAAGGCACATCCTTTTCCTGAAAAGTTAGTTTAGGTTCAAAAATCCTAAGAAGTATATATAATCCAAACTTAGAAAATTAACCCCTATCCGAGCCCAGGGGTTCCAACATACTTAATGGTAGTAAGATGTGCTCTGGTGAAGACAAAAGACTCGGGGTCCAAAAAACTAACCATTGGAAGATGTGAGTGAAAAGTGAGCTGTCAAGCCTACGTGGACGTCATGTGGCTATGCAATAAATGGGGAGTTATGGCGACGGTGGCGCCAACTATCTGAATGCGCAAAAAGCGGAGGCCACTTGAACAACCTTAAATGCATATTTGGGACATAAATGGATCATAAAGGCTGGCTGACGGAGGAAAGAGAAAATCGCCTGGTTGAAACCAGCCGAGAGTTGAGTTTCAACCAGGTGGTATTCTGTCTAGAATGAGATGACAAATTTGGAAAAAACAAAGATGAAGGATGATGAGCTTGACACGATATCAAATGAATACATACAAAATATACACTTAAGTACAGTGGGGCTGAAGGGTATATACATGGAAAATGAAAGGATATACATTAAATACACTAAATTTACAATAGAATGACAACAGGGAATGACAACCCTATACAAAACAATGCAGAAAATGTACATCATATACAATATCTTACATCGCACAGAGGGTGAACAACCCTCTGGTAGAGCCGACCCACCAATGGGCGGTGAACTAGGCGACTAAAATGTAGAAACAACACGAACAAACAAGATAAAAAACACAAACAAAACACAACAAAAAGCAGGAAAACAAAGGAAAGAAATAGAGACACCAACTTGAAATCTGAAGAAAGGAAAGGAAGGAAAGGCACCTTGGATACTCTGCAAAATCTTCCACCTCCAAATGATCACCAACCAGCACCAAAAACAACTTGTAATTGCTCAGAACAACTCAGAATAACTCGCACTTAATTCTCGCTCAAATCGCTAAGGAATCGCTTTGAAATCGCTTAAGTGTTTTTAATCGCGGTAAATATGAAAGTGACATGTAATTTCTATTTATACCTAAGGTGAAAAGAAAGTTACCTTTCCTTCTGTAAACTCTGGAATAGGTAGACCTCCAGACTCTGGGCCCGGGGATTCCGTGCGACCATACCTTCTTACAAAAAGAAGACATCGTGGCAGAGAATCGCGAAGTTTGGGGTCCGGCTCCTGGACAAGGAATGACCAACTTCAGGACTGGGTCCTAGAGACACGAGGGAAAAAAAAAAAATCAAAACCAACACCGCGGGACAGAAAACCCGGAGAAGGAAAATAAAGAAACAAAGGCAAAAAGACAAGGCAAGAGCCAAAAGAAAAAAAAAAGGGGGGGACCCAACATTTTGCACACAAAATGTAAGGACGGGGATGCAGGGAATAACACATACATATTTAAGAAATATAATAAATGAATTGAACCATTAAAATACATTTAACTAATCTATTCAATTTGTCATGTAACTAATTTAAAATAATCTAAAAGAGGATCTCTTAAGGGGATGTCTTAAGGGGAGGTATCAAAGCATACACATTAACACATAAATATATAAGAACATACATATTTAAGCAATATAATAAATTAATTGAACCATCAAAATACAATTAACTAATCTATCTCAAAATATACATCATAAAAGAATACACAATATACCAAGCATGCATAGTTCTATAGAGTTCGAATTGTAGAGTTCAATAACATATATCCAATATCCAATACATTAAGTAAGAGTTCAAACTGTAGAGTTCAAATATGAAAGTACAAGAGCTACAAAAAGAATTTTATCCTAAAGCTCCTAATTCATATAGTCTGGATCCTCCCTATCTTTTATTATCTCCAAAAGTATTTCATGTTCTTCAATAGGCAACCTCCACTTTTGATTGACACATCCTCTTTTTTGGAATGTCTCGAATTGCAACTTTGTTTCTATAACCAAGAGACTATAATGTAGAACTTTTTTACCAGACATATATTCAATAAATTGAACACCATGTGTATCTATCTTTACTTGCTGATAATATGTTCCTTCAATAACAACTAAACCAGTTGGATATAACTATCCATCACCATCTACAATTTCTTCTGGCAATTTGTATTTTGCTTTTGTGCATCTTAGTAGATAATAATCTAACCTTTTAGCATTGTCAGGATCCACAACCACAACAAAAATATCACCTAGATCCAAATGCAGATTGGATATTAAATTCAAATCAAAAGTACAATAAATTAAATTTAAATAAAAGATCATGTACATGTGCATGCACCTGTAACAACCAAATCATAAACATGCTCATAATCAGGTGAATATATAGGATCATGAATATTTATGTCAATTTCATCATCTTCATAAGGAGGCATTCTGATTAACTCCTTCATATCCCATTGTGAAACATATCCATTTGTAATATTCTGAGATTGACTCATTGGATTGTCCTCAACGCAGTCAACACAAAAACATGATTTTTCTCTTACTTGAATCAATAGAGGCTTGTGTTTTTCAGGACTCATCAATTGATGTAAACTTCTAATACTAACAATCCTTTGAAAATTGTAACGATTAGATTGGTCTATAACTGTTACAAATATTAAATGAAAGTTGTACATATTTAAATCAACAATTATGATAACATAGATGAACACGAAATTAAATTTTAATTTAGATTTTTCCTACAAACTATAAATTACCTTTCACTTCCCAAAAATAATGTTTTTTGTATTGGGTGTCCCGAATACCAAAATTATTTTTACACCATTCAACAATTTTCTTTGAATTCTCTATCATGTCACCTGTAAATTTCTAAACTATCAGTTTAAAGTTCAAATACATCTAGATATATATATTTAACTATTGTTCACACCATTTGTACTTGCCAGTTCATGTTGGTGGAGTGCACGCTTCACACATGCTCGTTCTCCATCGTACTCTCCTTTTCCATGTCCACATTCAAAGAAGTTCCACAAAAACTTAACATTGTGTCTAGCATGTTGTATAGCTAGTCAATTAAAGGCTTTTGCAGATTTAAATTGTCCTGCAAGATTAAGTTACATTACATATGCAAGATTATGATCACATAATAATTTAACAATTAATGAATTAGAATTTAAAAATGAATTGAAGTGCATACACTTACCTACACAACCATCAAACACAATCCAGTGTTGTGAAGCTTTTATCCCACGATTCACAATATCTTCAAAATACATTGCAAAACAATGAGTCACATAGCTCCTATCATGAACCTTATCATTGCTGATATAGAAATGAACCTCCTTGATGATAATGCATTCATTTGGATTGGTAATTTCTACCTCATCCAAATCAAATTGTGTGTGTCTATAGGTCACTCGCAAAAATATTGCAACTTGGTCAGAATGATAATATTAAGCTTGAAGCTCTGATTGAGGGGAGAATGTATAGTTCTCAGAGAAATCTACAACTGAAAGAATACAACCAGGTGGAAAACAATTTTTTGAATCATGAAACTGTTTATCTTTCCATCTTGCACCATGACAATGTTGGATATGTGGATAAATGATAGTATGAAACCTGGTCATAAACTCAAGGTAGGGCAATTCACTCTCCTTCAATACAATTTTTTTGGTTCCTCTCCACTCTTAGTTTGGTATGTCTCATATTAAAATATCTTCAACAAAACTGGCATTGCAACATTAATATTCTCAATTTACAATGGAAATTTATGTAAATCTCCACAACCATTGCATGCACTCTTTATTCATTGTACTTTGAACTCATCTGAATCTTCTGATTTCTCACATAATATAGACTTCACAAATTGTGTCGTACTTGCAAGGATGAGCATATCTGAATTAAGTATTGCCATAAATTTTTTATATGATTGTAAATATAGACAAAAATCAACATGACTTTGGCAACAAGTTTCACATACCTTATTTATGCATACAAAGCAAGGGCGCAACCTCTCAAACATTCTTTGACATATTTTCACATCTGAAATTCTTGTTTGAATGCTTCAAACAATTCACTTTGTTTTGTATCTATAAAAAGTTTTAGATTTGAAATTTTTGTACTGGTCTCTTCATCTTTCATATGTATAGTATCCCTTCTATTAGAAGAAACATGAGAGTGAGCGGTCCAATATTTAATAACCTATCTTTTTACATCTTCAGAAATTTTGTCTTTTTGAGGAAGTCAACAAATATTAACCCAATTTTTTTGAATATTTTCATCTAACATATTTCTCTTCCTAATATATCTTTGAAAATTTCTTCTAGATAAATTCAGTAAATTAGAAATTGCATGTACTTGTTTTCTCTATGTCAACCTCCTACTAGATAAAGTAGTCATCAATGCTCTACGTGTAGCACTTAAATTAGCTACTCGACTTGAGTTGTTAATGTAGTTTAATGCATCCTGAAAATTTTCAACTATTGTTCAATTTACATTGTCTATTGAATTTTTCTTGTTATCAACACCTAACAACTCCAAAATAGGAGTCATTTCTTTTTTCCTGAATAATCTAGCAAATAATTATTCTTTTCCAATCAGACTTTTACTTTGAAAATATTTATCCCAAATCTTTTTGCATTGTTTTTTATTGTGCTTTCAGGTACCAATTCGTCAGATGAAAATTGACTGAAAAATGAATTTTCATCCATCTCCATCAAACTGCCCATTTCAAAAGATATATTTTCATCAATTGGTTCCCCTACTTGAATTGGATCTTCTTGGACTTCAACAAGTTCATCTTCATTATGTTTTGTATGACCTTTCATTTTGTCATCCCTTATTCGATCATATTTTCTTGTTCTATTTCTTTTATTCCCCATTGCAAAATTTCTTCAACTTGAGAGCTTCGATTCACCTGCATACACAAAACCATATACAATTTGATAAAAAAATGCAAAAATAATATTGATAATTTCATAATTTAATATTGAACAATGCTTTAATTAAAAACACAAATAAATCTAAAAAAATTATAAAAAGAACTTGCAAATAATACAAGCCTCCTTGATAATTTTAATTCTTAGTTGCCCTTTAACACCCAAAAATACGCTTTTAAAACAATTTAAAAAATGATTTTATTAAAAAAACCTTATTTAAGTCAGAATAATTGTTTTTTGTTTTTAAATTTAAACAAAAAACCTTTTATATATATCAACTTTGTGGGTCATGGTCATCCAGGCGACCATGTTTGGTCGGCCTATGTTTCGGCGAGACCTGGTTCGGCCGGACCCGTTTCGGCCGAAACTACTTATGTGGCATCCCATGTGGCAGCCAAATAAGCAAAAAAAAGGAAAACTTGAAACATGTCATTTCTGGGGCTTATTTGTCTGCCAAAACTGAATTGTTCTTAAAATCTAAAAATACCTTTTTCGTAGAGCGCAGAGTCTAGATTATGGTCATATAATTTTTATAGTAATTTGATTAAATATAATATATTATAAGTTAAAAAAACTGTAAGTATGTATTTTAACATTGAAGAACATGCTCGTTCGAAAAAAGATAAAAAATAGCAAATCGTGTTGAAAATTTTTAAAACTTATATTTAACAGTAGAGGAGAGAGTCCTCTTCAAGAATATATAATTTGTTTTGTATTTGGTGTAGATTTTCTAGGGAAAATTAGGCGGGAGACAAAATATATATTGAAAAGCAATCTTTTTTTTTCTGCACTAGTTGTACATGTCATCTAAAAAATATTCTGAAATGAGAGGATAATAAGATAATTTACATATATTTTGTTGGTGGGAACTAGACCCTTGATTTTCAGCGTTTTTCAACGATTAAAAAATGGACTTCAAAAATTAAAAAACTATGTCAATTCTTATTAAAAAAAATTTAAAAATTATAGGAATAAACTACATCCAATTTCACACATTTCATTAGTTTACATCATTTTCAAATTCTAAACACAAATACCACTTTTATGTCGTTGAAGTTTAACTACTTTGCATGTCGTGGTCCACTTCCTTTGTAAAAGTGTGACATGGGTTTGTACTTTTACCCCTTGATGAAGATACCAGTAGACTTTCCATCTTCATTTCCAACTACTTTGTTTCTTAAAACATAATTGTCCCTTGCTTGTGCAACCATATTAGTTGTGAACTTAGCTATCTCTTCGTCAAATGGTCTTCTCAATACAAGGGTCTCATCACATCCTTCAACATTGCATCTCATATTATCAACTTCCCAATCTTGTATATCAGACTCATTAGGCTGATAATATGTTTCTTCATTAAACAGTGACGAAGTCATATCACAACCACTATCATCATATTCTTCCTCTTCTTCTTCTTCATTTTCCTCAGTGGCAGAAACTCTGGCATCAAGAACACAATATTTAGGGTTGCATGGAGACTAACAAGGTATACACCAAGGGTTTTCACTACACATATTTAGAGAAGTCTTGTGCAGGGGTCAGGATTTTTTTCATCAGACTTATCCTTCTTAGGTGGGATAATAGGTTTCCCATCCTTCTACTAAGTAGTATAAGGATAGTTCTGCATCCTAGACTATCTGTTGTAATTTCCTTATGAAGGCTTATCATTATTTGGAACCCTATTATGACTAATTTATCCTGGCTGTAGATTCTTTAAAGCATTAAGAATCAATTTAAGGCTACTATCCTCTTTAGGTTTTGAACATAGGGGCTTATCTGATTCTATTTTATTATACCTGGTGGGTTTCCAATCTTCTCTTATGCCTACTTTCCCAGAAACTCTTCTATTTGTCTCAATGTTGACTGGTACCTTATATGCTTCCCTAATACTCCTACGGTTCTTATCTCTTAGTAAATAACCCATTTTTGCATCAAAGTCATTAAGATAGGCAGCGAGACATACCTTGTCATCTAATCTCATTACTTGTAGCAACTTGTGCATTGCCCTCTAGAATCTGATATTGAATTCCACCACTTCTTCATTAGGGTTCTTTATGTTGTTGAACTCATTCATCATGAACCCTTCATTAGTTTTGTCCACATATTGGTCCCTGAAACATTATTTCATCTCATCCATGGACCCAATGCACTCATGGGGCAATCCTCTAAATGAATTCCTTGCATCCTCAGTTAGTGTTTGCACAAACAATTTCATCATAACATCATCATGGGCAATTTTATAGGCATCAACCATATCCATAAAATTGTTTAGATGTTCCTCACTTGTTATTACATCATTCCCAACAAATTTAGGAAGCTTATCCCTAATCTTCTAAGGAATTTTATTGGGATAACTAGGGATGCCAAGGAAAATAAATTGTCTATACCTTTCAGTATAGACAGGAGTTTTTTGAGATAAAGTGTTACCTTGATTATTTGAAGTGGTAGCACTTCTGGAATCAACAGGTGGTGATATACTCTTTTCCAAGTTTAGAGACATTTTAGGACCAGCACCAGTAGGATGAGGGCCAGAGGTTTTCCTAAGGAATTCAATTTTCCTTTTCATTTCAAGAGGAGAGGCTTACAACTCAACCTTCTCTAATTCCTTGGATATTATTTCCCTCTCTCTTTTAGCTCTCTCCAATTCAGTATCTAGCTTGACCAGGGGATCCACCATACTCCCCTTTTTCATTGGCTCCTTTATTTCAACAACTGCTACCTTTTGTTTACCTTTGTCCTTGGGCTTTGGTATGTCATACAATTGTTGAACAAAAAGTTCATATTCGAGTTTCTTAGGTATAATAGTAGCATTCCTTGCTTCCAAATCTCCGAGTTGCCTTTTCAACTGGTCAGATTAAATCTGAGCATGTATGATTCTTTCTTCCTTTTCTCTCGCTCTTTTTTGTCTCAAGGCAATTTGTTCTCGGATCTTTCTTTCCAACTCACCCACCTCTTCAAAAATCTCTTCAAAATCCACAAGAGTTACATAAGATTTTGAATTTTCTTCTATGATGGTTCTCTCCCTTATGTGGTGATGGGCATGTGATCTTTCAGACGAGGGAGAGCTTAGATCACTTGGAGCATTCCTTTTCTCTTCGCCTCTACTCTTAAATCTAGACCTTGTCTCATTTCCTTGAGACTTACCACGAACCATCTTTCTGGTATATCTAGGGACATCATCGACCCTTTCACTCTGAGAGTATACTCCCCATAGATTCCTAATCTAGGTTGTGCTTCATGCTCAACTTCTACATTTTATTCTTCATGATTAGAGGGGATGGGAGTATCCATTCTTATATTCCTTCTCTGTCTCCAGGTTTGTGGGGTAACTCCAACATCATTCTTGTTCACTGATTTCCCAGCTCTAGAAGTGGATGGAATCTCACATTCCAATTCATTTTTAGGATGATTGTTCATCCTAGACCTGGTATTTTTGTAACTCATAGTTAGAAAATAGTGTATCAAATAATAATAATTCAGCACTTGTGCAGAGAATTCTTTGACTCACCACCCAATAAAAGAAAAGCCTGGAAATACACAATAACTTTGAGTAACAAATTTTTGTTATGAAAATTTTTCACGGGTCACAAATATCAATACATTCTAAGCACTTATCCTGATATATTATCAAGAGTAATACAAGTCACTGGGACATGCAAAGACATAACTCAGTAGTACAATGGTATACCAACTGGTAATGACAAGTAAGTAGGCCAGGAGTCCATCTCAACTTGAGAAACCTTACTCACTTATTGCAAATGAAACGTGCAAGTCCCTAGTAGAGTTTCCATTTTGTTGCTTTATTTTTATGTTGCAATAGAAATGATGACAAATTCTTCCCTTTATGACTATTTTATAGATGAGCCACCTCCAGATATACGCTCATGAAAGAAAGGGACCAACTAACAAGCACTCTCTTAATACTTCTACACTTTAGGCCCTCCTACACCAAGGGGGATACCCTGCAATACCTTCTGATATGTATTATAAGGTACTATCAATTAGTAATCTCACAATGACTCAACATGACTGAGAGATACTAGGTAATTGGCTAATTACCCATTGAACATCAGCCATGAGATGGAGTGTGAGATAGAAGATTACTACAAACTAATAAAAAAGTAGAATTAATGGATTTGAAATTTTTTTCTTATAGGAACATACAGCCAATTATACAACTAGATATGCAGTAAAACAAAACTTATCAGCTTCAGGTTAGTGCTTTATTTATTGGGCTATATTCTGACTCAGATACTGTATACTGAAATTAATGTTCACTCAAGACTTCAAATCATAATACAACCATCCCAAAACCCCTACTACTAATAGAATCCTTGCAATGTGTCAGATGAATTTATGAATAAATCAGAGCCTATTTAATCTAATCCTAGATAAGAACTCTTAAATAAGTACATAAACACATATAAAACTATGCTAATGAATTGGAAAATCCATAACTCATATGACACATAACATAGGAGAGATTGGAATTTGGATCTTTGTATTAAATTAAGAAAAATATTATTTCAGTATACAAAAGGCACTCAGAAATAACCTCTACAATAACCTGCAAAAGATCTCTCAACTTCATTTATGCCTTCTTACACTATCTAGTACAAATTATGCTATTATTCCCTTCTTGACTGAAAACCTTTACAATATATTTTTCATATAAATTTTCCATCCCTTTCTAATGATCTTGGGAGTCCTTTTATAGACTAGGATTGTAACAAGATTCAGATCAATTGGAATAAGGACAAAAATAATGACTCACTAAAAAGAGAAAATAACTAATCAAGTGATAACCACTCTTATTACAATAGATATTCAACAAATTTTGTCTTCTGACTGCTTTGTACTTGAAACTGCTTCAAAGTTGCTTGGTGTGAGCCGTCTGGAATCCATTGTGTTTGATGTTGGTGATGTAGGCTCTTTACTTTCAACTGTATCAACCAACCTGTTGGGCTTCTTCATCCACCTGCATGTTGCCACCTTCACCTGGATCAACTATTGTGTACTTGTCTTTCCAAGAAGTGTACACCTCATCACCTGGCCAGTTGAAGTTGAGGACCTCATCCTTTCTCTTGTTAATTTCCTTCAAGGCGGTATATGCCTTCTCAATCTCATCTGACCAGAATCCCAAAAATGCTCTGGCTTTGCCTACTATCTCAACTGTCTGAAAAAACAACAATGTACTCTCCAATGTAATTATGCTATTGGTCCTTGTTGCCAAGGTTTCACTCATCTGTAGATGCCATAGCACCTCACCTCTAATATCTCCATTTTTATTGGGAACATTTCATAAAGGTCCTTTGAATATTCTTTTCTAAGGGCCATAACCTTACTAATGATGATGCTCCACATTATGTCTATGTCCATGAGCAGTTTGACACACTTATGAGTGCCAGTCAAGACTATGTCAACACCATTTTCCTTCTTGCAAGTGGTGTGGAATAATTTTAACTCTCCTCCCTTCCCTTTCCACTTATCCACTAATTGGTCTAATTGGTCCTTATCTGCATTATACTCATTCATCATGTTAACAATCTTCTTACCTTGTGCATAGATGGCAGTAGGCACCAATTCATGTGTACAATGCATCAAGGTGCTATGTATCTTATCTTCATATTTTTTCTTAACCCATGTCTCTACTTCTTTGAAGGTTGCAGACTGTTCCACCCATTCTTTCTTTAGTCTTTCCAGCTCTGCTCTTTCAGCTATCAGTCTGGCTTTTTCTTGCTCAACTTCCTCTAATGTGGTAAGAGTTGATCGTGCAAGGGAAGGATGATAAGTGATAATGGGACTTGATGAGGAAGGTTAGTGAGGGTCCTATGTAATCCTCCTCTGAGGCACAAATTGAAATTTTTGTCTTCCCTCAAGGAAAGAATTCAATTATCTTTCTCAATAGACTTATTTTTTTCATCGTTGTAAGCCTTCATGACCATCTCATGTTTCTCAGTTAGCCTTTGGAAAGCCTCTTCTTTTCTGTCAACCACCTTTAAACTTAAATTTGTAGTTATCAGGGTAAGGTTGGATGCATCCACACCTGATGTGTCTGAGACTCTTCTCACAATAAGGCTACCTACCTGTTCAGCTTGATCCTCTTTATCAGACACCCTAGGGAGTTTCTTCCTCATATGCCACATGAAAAGGGATGCATGATCTTCACTAAATTTTACTCCTTTTGATGCTTTCCTTTCCTCTTCTTCATTTGCATAGACAATCTTGGTCTCCTTTCTCAGAGCATCAAAGACAATGGCATCTGCAATATCCCACTCTGGGAGTATCAACACTCCTTCCTTCTTCACTAATCCCATTCCTTCCCAGTATATTATGCAACAGTTAAATCTAATGAAGCATGATTTGGGTCTTCAGGCACCCCTTCTTGTAATTCTTGAGCTGTGACAATTAGCTATCCAGCATCTCCCATATGTAGCAATTTTTCTGTTACTTCTTGTTCATCAACACATAATGGAGATTGGGAGGGAGAATATACATTTTCATGTTTTTACTGTTGTTCTCCCTCTACTCTTTGCCTCTTGGGGGATGGCAATGATTGTGTATGGGGGTCTAATGGTCTTTACCACTTTGGATCTAGGGTCCTCTCAGTTTGTGTCAATACTATATTGTACCCTCTCCTCTGGTAAACCACATATTTCCCTGGGGGAACATTTATGGTTGGAGCTATCCTATTCATCATTTTCTTTGCCCTTTTTGGCTCTGCCTGTAAAATATTGGCCCTCTTCTGATTAAGTGTCTGCATAATATCTTCAAACATCTCCATCAAGGAGTCTATCTTCTTGGCCCAAGCCTAAAAAGCTTTCAAAGGATCATACAACTTGTCAAAATGTTGTACAAAGTCCAATCTCTTCTTGTATGCTATCCATTTCTCTTTCCTTATCTCTTTCTCTATCCAATAAAATTCACTCCTAACTATGTCCTTAGGAAAACTGAACTAATGATTCAGCACCAGTCACTTTGTTTTTTCTTTAAACATATCTTTGATGAAGACCTCAAGGTCAGCACATCTTGAGACTATGGTACTCAAATGATAAGGGTCCATATATTTATCTAGGTGTTTCCACCCTCCCTTTGTTATAATGAATTGATGTTCTGTTGTAATTGTTGGAAAAATAGTTCCTTTTCCTCTTCCTGTCAGAGCTTCCTCTTGTAGACCCCCAATCTGTCTTATTATCTCTGCCAATCCCAATTTGACAGGTACTTTGTATGGTAATATATAAGGGATTCCCTTGAAACCATATACTCTGAAAACTGTAGATACTTGGTAAAGAATGACATCTCCCACATTATGTACTATTTTTTGTTCATGGATATACTCTTTAGGTCTCAACAATTATAAAAGTGTTAGGGGCATCTTGGGATCATCATTCAAAAGCAATGCCCTAATTATAGCAGCAAAAAATTTATTAAAATTGATGTAAATTGCATCTTTTTTGTCCCATGACATGTCTGCATTCCATTGCTGTACTAGCATTTCCTCATAATCTTTGACCCTTGTCAATTCCATCTCTCTTTCAAAATAGTCTTCCCCCTTATATAAAAATGCATGCATTAACAATGAATACCATGTGAAATGTTTGGTTACCTTGCTGTTTTGGATGCGTATTAATCCTTCATGTATCAAATCTGCCAGATATGGGCCAAAATAAAAAATTACAATCAAATGGGGGTGCAATATTTGTACCATCATAAACATGTAATGAATGGGCATTTCTCTCTCTTCATCATCCCCACAAATCTAACATAAGGCCCTATATGTTCCTATGGCCTTTGGGATGAAATAGTCCAGCTCAAAAGGCTCTTTAGTTCTCGGCCCTACCATGATCAGATCTCCAATTTTGTTGAAGTATTCCTTTAATGGTCCATTTCGCAGATAATCCTTCTATGCTTCATATATTTCTGTGAATTCCTTGAAGTCAATTTTATCCATTTGGGTATCTTC
Organism: Thuja plicata; assembly: GCA_018584345.1. Taxonomy (NCBI): domain Eukaryota; kingdom Viridiplantae; phylum Streptophyta; class Pinopsida; order Cupressales; family Cupressaceae; genus Thuja; species Thuja plicata. The sequence goes on along the minus strand of MU226921.1, from coordinate 2,173,556 downwards.
TCCACTTAACTTGAATACTTCCCTTATTTCTTCTGCACTTATGCTGACCATTATTTGTCCATTCTTATCCCTAACCACCTTGGATATCTTATAATATTTATCTACAATTTGCATAAGCATATCAAAATCCATAAAAACCTGAGGGACTACTAACTTGCCTACATCAAAATGCCATATAATTCGATTGGGAGAAAAAGTGTTTCTTTGGACAAAAATTACTTTGAATAGACCCATACCAGTTATACCTATCTTAGCATCCCTAGCCCATTGTCCCAGATCATACAAACCCTCACCAATTCTCAATCACGTGCTTTTAGGAACCAATTCTTTGATCTGTGTCAAATCATTTGTCAACCTAGTTAACTTTTGTAGAAGGTCGTCACATACATTTATGTCCTGATAATTCATATGACCCTTGAATTCTCTCCTAGGTGCCATTTTGAAATTAAAACCTTTTTAGTTTAATGATTCAACAACTTGATGGAATATAATAATTTAAAGCCCTAATAATTCTTTAAAATTTGGAATTCAAACAGAACTCACACAAGAAATTTACCCATCCTACAAATATCCTGGAAGTAAAAAATGCGATCACTGCAACTTCTTTTTGCTCCACAAACTTGACAATTATGATGACCATTGGTTGAGTGATCGACCACATAACAATCCCATCACTCCCTAAGCATTAAATTCTTTACTGTGGGAGCACACATTCACCATTACTTCACCTGAGTTCAAAATTTCACGGCTAAGGGTTCTGAGATGCTAAAATAACACCTTTGAAATATGGTCATTGATCCAAACATCTTTTCCCTACATCGGACGGCTCACAGTAAGTTTTTAATAACATTTATTTTTGCAGACGTGTGGCCGCATGTCACAATCCCTCAAAGGTTAAACCTCTATCATTTTCCATCACAGGCTGTGTGTGTACCATTAGATCTTCTCAGAGATACTAACTCTTTACCTTAATCAATGCTGATAGAGGGTCCCAGCACTTAGGACACGTGTCACTTCAGCGCATTCCCTTGATGAGTAAAATTTGATCACTTTATCTTTCAGTCTTTACGTCATCCATTCGATCTTGCTTAATCTTTACTATCTTTAACACCTTTCTATGGCCCACAACTTTAATCTCCAGGGACACGTGGTGAGGCATCTCAATGCCTTGATGATTAAATCATCACACCTTTTATCAGAGTCTTTGCGCTGACCGTTAGATCTTTTTTAACCTGTGACACCTTTACCCAACAAGCCTTTTAGTAACCGCAATCTGCAACTTGCCAGGATGGACACGCGTCACTACGGCTCATTCCCTTAAAGGTTATTTTCCGGTCAACTCATCATTGCAGGTTAACTCCAGCCATCAGATCTTCTTGAAGATGCTATGTATTTACTTAAAGATTTAATCACCCACCAGACCCACTAGACTCCATGTGGCAGCATGGCGCAATCCCTCAATGACTATTATGTGTGCATCTTGATTAGAAGCCTTTACGCCAACTGTAAGATCAGATCTAACATGTACTTAGTTTATCTTCATTTGCTCATTCATGTTTGGGCCCACTGGGGACACATGTCACCATGATGTAATCCCTTGAAGTTAACTCACCAACATCTTTGGGATAAAGGTAATGCGTCAGCTATTGGATGAAAACCATCTTTCGGATATCCTTCGATCTGTATCTTTGATGTATTCGGTCCCGCCAAAGACACATGGCGCAACGGCACGTTTCCTTAAAGATTAAAATTTGATCACCTTCACATAGTGGGAATGCGCGAGCCATTGGATCAAAACACATTAGCTCAACAGATAGTGAATTTAATAAATCTTGTAGACTTTGGACTTGGAAAGTGAATAAAAACCATGGTGTTACGATACTGGTAACTTAATGAACGTGAACTCTTCTTAAAAACTACAAATAAAAGACATGAATTTAGTGGGAAAAAGTAAAACAAAATTAACATCCACTTCGACACATAAGGCTTTAGCACCAAATTTTATACCTAGAAACATGACAACAAGGGTTTCAAAAATTATACAAGACCCTCTTTCAGATACAAGCCAGGAATTCATTGCTTTTGAAATTTTTTTTAAACCAGACCTAGCACCACCTTTGATTTCTATTGGGACTGTCAAATTTTTGGTCTCTATGGTGCTTGTTCCTTCTTGCAATGTCTTAAACTCGAGTTGTTTTTCCACATGGTTAAACCCTTAAGTCTCCTTTGACATTTTATAAAATGAAGTTACTTTTTGAGGTCACTTGAGTCCCTTTTTACGATGTGTTTTAATGTCATCAAGCGGGGCCATTTTTAATTTTCTTTAAGTCATGGGCGAGGTCTATGTACTATTTTATCTTAATTCATAAGTCCTCACAAGATTTATTGAACACATCTATCGTGCTGATTCATTTTGATCTGATGGTGATCGCTTTCCCTTAATCAGAAGTTGGTCATTGAATATCTATCAAGGCATAGCGCCTGAGTGCCATGTGTCCCTCTGTGATCAAAATCCATTGATAGGATTGCACCATTTGATTTGTTTCCATCACAGAGTGTGTGTGTTTTAGAAATCAAGACCTGCATGAAGGATAGTCATTGAGGGTTCATGCTTGGTCGACATGTGTCTGAAAGTCAAATATGGGACAAAGATGCTATGAGAAACTGTCAGGTGTCATGTGCTAATGATTTTATTTTGAATGAAGATCAAAGAATGTGCTTTAAACATGAGGGTATGATTCAGTCTTGACCATTGATAAAGTTTCCACACCATGGTGACTGTTAGAGTGGGTAGTACTTGAAAATTCAAACTTGTGCAGAGGGGTTTTTAGCCATGGAAGTGCTTGTCCAAGTTGCAGAGAAGTAGATAGATTAACCTGATATTTTGGGTTGCATTTATGTGGTCGAGGGGTGCTAGAGAGACATATTTTTTTACATCTTTGGCTTCATAAATGTTTCTTGGTGGCTATTTAGTTATTCAATCATATTTGAAGATATTCTAAGACTTTTGTTGCTTCCCTGTCTGTCCTGCATTGATGTTGGTTTGGTTCCTAAGTTGTGGTGGTTATGTTTTAGGGTTTCTTTTCTCCCTAAGGAGGTCTAAACTAGTGGTATCCAATTGGTATAACTAGGGTTTTTAATTCATTTGTAAAGGATGATAAATTTATGCCGCAAAAGGATTGTAAGATTTAAATGTTTGGATTAAGATTATGAGTAGTTTTTCTTGGCTCTAATTTTAAATATTCCTAGTTTTTAGTATCATTATATGTCTGTACTTCATGTTACTTGTGAGATCTTAATGATTAATGTATTTTTTTTAGTTCTTGTATTCATTTGTATTGGTTTTTAAGGACATCTCAATCCATCACTCTGTAAGGCAAAGGGTCTAACTAGTTTAGGGTTTATTTAAGAGATAATTAAACTCCTTAAGGTAGTTTTAGTGAGCTTAAGGAAGTGTAATTAATTGGATGATTATTTCTGCTTTCAAAGAAGTGTGAACTGAGTATGTAAGGCATAGTCAGATTCAAAGATCATTTGTAGGTTTTACATTTGATGTCTTATTGTTAAAGGTCTTTTTCATTTAAAGTGACTCCATACCCATTGATAAGGTACTGGTCTGGTATGTTATAATTGTGGCTCTCATCAAACTTTATAAAACATGTTTTATGATTGCATCCACCATACCTTCCTATTTGTGATAATACTGAATATTGAAGGCAAAAGATAGCTATTACCCACCTCAGTTTATGGATCTCAAATTGCAGATGGTTTTAGGACCTTGTTGAATGTTATTTCTTCTTCTTGTTGAATCATTTGTCGGGCCTATAGAGAAATATACTTGAGCCGCAAGTAAACAAGGGATCAACAAGAAAAAAAACTAACAGAAATGGCAACTCCACTAGGGACTTAGCACAAAGGCTTCTTGAAGGGCTTATCAAATCAAAGTGGAGATTGACCCATTCGAGTCACCAACAGAAATGGAGACTCTTCTGGGGAACTAAGAGATAATTTCATTTCATAGTTTCCTTTGATATTTTCAAAATTTAAAGGTGAAGTCTCATATTTTAATATCCTAAGTTTATTTGGGTGACGAATCTGAATTTGGTTGGCTAGTGTTTCAAATTTAAATTTAAATTTTCTTTTAGGTCTTATTTGTCAAGACATAAGGAATATGATAAACACCAGAGCCTATATAAAGGAGCATACAAAATTTGAATTTGAGGGCGGGCTCCCAAATCCTGCTAAAATAAATTGGTCAAAAAAAATAGAGTCTAGTAGTACAAGTTCTTGGAAGCTGAAGGCATCAAGTATAGGTCAGCCCTTAGGTGTTGTCCTAGAAGGGAGTACTCATTCCCCTATTAGTGTTGAATCAGATGCTCTAGGTTTCTTTGAAAACATGTTTGATACTCCTGTCCAAGAAGATATATCTCAACAAAAGATTGTAACTCAGGTTCAATATAGAAATGATAATGAAAGGAAAAATAATAGAGATTCCAGACCTAGAAATATTTAAAATTTGGATACTTCTTCCAAAAAGGAAAGGGATAACCCTTGTCCGTAGGATGATCCTTATGAACAAGCTACAAATAAAAGAGAAATAGATCTTATAAACCTAGAGGATTCTCCAAATTCTCATATTACATACCTAATCCCAATGTTATTTTTGGAAATAATGATGCCTTGAGAAGAGAAATAAAACACCAAATGATTTTAAGACAAAGAATGGAAAAGGATAAAGAGGAAGAAGTCATAGAAACTATGGTTGATAATGAGAACTTTGAAAGAAGGTTGGCTCAAATTAAGTTGATGAATCAAGGCTTAGATCAGAACTATAAGGGTTTAAATAAATAGCTCTTTGGTGATGTGGATGCCTTGAAAAAAGAATGTATGAAGAAGGAAAGATACTTAAAGAAAAATCAAGTGGAGCAGGAACCTATGATCAGAAAAATTATTGATTGGAAAAAATAAAGGCCTTCAATTCCTCAGGCTACCTTACAAGATCCTTCTTAAGTCAGTACAAGTAACCCTAGATTAGAAAAAGGTAAACATGAGATTACTGGTGTACAAATTAATGAGCCCAAAGATACAGTAAAGGCATCTTAGGGAATGTCTTTACTTGACATAGAATTAGAAAGAGCTAGAAGAATGAAAGAGGATATCACCTAACAGTTGGAAAAGGCAGAGTTAGATGTTTCTACTGCAGAAATGAAGAAGAAGATTTCCTTCATATAGTCTATTAAAAATCTTAAGGCAGTTACTACTACTGCTAATACTCAAGGTAGTACTGGATTAGGTCCTAAGGTGCAAAAAAAAGATGTTAATAATAATTCCATGGGATCTAGTTCATTTTAGGGTACTACAAATCAAAACCAAGATCCTGGTACAAGTGGCCACAATCTTGGAGGTGGTTTTTAGAGAAGACCAATGCATTTGGGAAGATATAAACAAATATATCTTGATGGTATTTAAGGCTAGCCAAATGTATTTCCAAATGAAATAAAGGATAGAATCCCTAAATTTAGTGGAAATAATGTAATAACTAGTGAGGATCATCTAAAGGATTTCTCTGACAAAATGAATGATTATGAATAGAGCATGAGGATATTATCATAAAGCTATTTGTACAATCCTTAATTGAAGATGCCAGAGACTGGTACCCTTTCCTTTCTAATGGAAGTATTGGTTCATGGATGACTTTACACAATGTTTTAAATAACAATATGGTGACTAGGTGAATTCTAGTTATATGATGAATGAGTTCAATAACATCAAGAAGTTTCAAAATGAAAGTGCAACTAAATTCAATAGAAGATTTCAGAAGGCCATGCTTAGACTTTTCCAAGTGCTAAAGTTAAATGAAAATGTATGTCTTAATACATATTGCAATGCACTAGATGGTAAGATAGCCTATCTTGTCAGAGAAAAGAATCCTCTTACTTTAAGGGTTGCCTATAAGATGTCAGTTAATATAGAAAGAAATAAAAGGGCATCAGGTAAACTTAGGAAGAGAGATGATGGTAGGTTATAGAAAGATCATAAGGGTCAACCTAATAGATTTCCCAAGGAAGAAAACAAAATAGATAAATTTGATAAACTAGTTACTATAATCAAAGACTTTACTACAAAGGTGGACAAGAATGAAAGGGGCTTTCATAATAATAGACAACAAAATCAGAGGTCTAATAAGCCTTATAGATTGCAAGACATGCCTTATAAAAAAAATTTGAAGGATGGTAAACATTTTTTAGAGGGACCAAGTAATGTAAAAAGTAAGGGTACTCTTGATCCATTGAAGAGGAATAATGTACATAATGTAGAGAATGCTTCTTGGTCTGTACCCTGCAATATGCCACATTCTCTTTTTGAGTGTGTGGTTTCACAATAATTGCCAAGGTCTACTGAGAATTAAGATGAACAAAGTGATCAAGAGGAGGAGATACCTAAATTCAATATGTTCATGACATGTGTTGAGGAAGAGTGTTATCAACCATATTATGTTATTGCATCATACTATAAATGTTGCTAATGCAAAAGATGAACATGTTCAATTAAGAGGACCTAGTGATGAAGAGGTGAGATCTCTCACTGTTGTTGCAATTTCTCGCTCTACCTGAGTGCTTACAATTTAAGAAATATGAAAGTAGATAGGGATCAGGGAAAGCCTAGTTCATTTTTTATAAAAGAAGGTTCTCATCAATGCCCAAATCAAAAAAAGGATAATATTATAAATCAAAGCAAAGGTACCCCCATTACTGATCAAAGAATAGAAAATACCAAGGAGAGCAAAGGTAAGGCTTCCAGTAGGGACGTCTTAGGTTTTCCTTCTTTTGATATGAAGAATGCACTATCTCAAATGAAAGTGGCAGCACCATTGATTGAGATGTTGAAAATAAAGGAACATAGAGAGGCTTCTTTCTCTTTACTCAAAGGTATAGCTGATGATTTTGTTCCTATTACAAAGACTGTCAAGAAAAAAAGAGATGATGAGGAGAAAGAGGCTCCTATAATAAATATAGGGAATATTATTACTCAAGAGCCCTCTCATATAGATCATTTTTATGTGACACTGCTGGTGAATGACCAATGAATAAGAAACTGTATGATAGATTTAAGTGCTACAACAAATGTAATGCTTTATGGTGTTATGAAAGAGTTGGGCTTAAAAGTTGACACATATTTTGGAAGATTTTTTTCTATGGATAATAGAGAGATACCTATGGTAGGAACCTTAAAATCTATTGAACTGAAGATTGTTGTTTTTCTTGAGGCTACCTTTAAGATGGATGTTGTTGTGGGGTATAGACCACCACATTATAGTATGTTGTTGTCTAGATAGTGGGCAGCTATTATTGGAGGAAATTTGCAATTGGACCTATCATATGCTACTATACCTATCAATGGGAGTGATGTCAAATTATATAGGGATCCAGGTGCTCCAGTGATAATTGAGAGGACGGATCCCAGGGTGCTCAATTGTTTCATGGATGTTGACAGGGAAAATTTTAGGATTGAGCAAGATGGGTCCAGAGTTGAGAATAAAGACCCAATTGTGAAGGAGTCAAAATTACATCTAGATGAGATATGGAAAATATACTTTGATGGTGCATGCTCCAAGGAAGGATTTGGAGCTGTTGTTTTTCTTATTTCCCTATCAGGTACAACTTTTAAATATTCTTTCCTCTTAGCTTTCCAATACACAAATAAAACTACACAATATGAAGAATTGTTGTTAGGCCTAGAAGTTGCCATAAAATATAGCATAAAGTTTTTAAGAGTATTTGGGGACTTTGAGTTAGCATTCTCCCAAATAAGATCCATGTATGCTGCTAAAAATGATAGATTGAAATTATACAAGAATGCATTTTGGGATAAATAGAGTTTTTTATGCTTTTTCAATAGAATGGGTAGAGAGATCCAAGAACATTATGGCTGATTTTTGAGAAAGTGTAGCCATAAAGACTAATGATATAAATTTGGTTGGGATTTCTACTAGTTAAACCAAGATCATACCTACAATTCCTGATAATGTATACAATCGGTAGGATTTTGAGGATGACAAGGATATTCTCAGGTTCATTCAATGTATGGATGATTATGAGGTCCATAGAATTGACTGTAATGCTTTAGCTAAAACCATATATGACAAGAAAACTATTTTTTGGACTCAGGTGGTTCAGTTTCCAACAAATGGCATACCTAAGGGTTTGGTTCAACTTGAGGGCATCTTCATGTTGATGACAATTATTCAATTGTGTATTTTCATTGATGTTTAAACAAGTATAGTGATGTTTACATAAATGTCTAATTCTATCTGAGCACAGTCAGTTCTTGCCAAGAAATCTTAGGCATTGAAGATGACCAAAGTGATTTTCAGTTCTAACCGAGTTCACTTGGGCATTACAGTATTGCTCGCGCATTGAAGGATTTCATTGTTGACCGAGTTATACAGTTAGTGTCAGCCGACTAACGCCATTTTACATTTTATATTTTATTGGTTATATGCAGCTGACAGACATGAGTTTTATCATTTATTTGGAAGGTTATTAATTCTAACTTCACAATGCTTATATATATATATATATA
>MU226921.1:2151202-2164826 GCA_018584345.1 Thuja plicata | reverse complement strand
AGAAAAATAAAAGCAAGATATGTGTTTTGACATGAAGATTGAAGGCAAAATCAGATGCGATTCTCATTGAGGAAATAACACATAGAGAAGAAACAAAATATTTGATCAGTGAGGATCAAGTCATTAAATCCAGAACAGAGATCTGAATCAGAAAAAATAGTTGCTTATCAAAATAGGTCAATCCATTGTCACTCTCTAACAATTATAGCAGTGATCAAAATCTCTTAACAGAGTAGACTTAGTTTAGTCTTTTGTAAATCCTCTCACAAGGTGACATTTCTACACTGAAGTGTTTGAAGACCTCTAACAAGGCCACTCCTTACAGAGTGATTAAATCCTCTAACAGGGTCACACCTAATAGTGTCTTATGGTAACTTTTAACAGGGTTGGCTTATAACAGGGTGTATAGTCAGAAAATTGAAGCACTTCCATTTTTAGATTGGTTTATCCTTTTGAGTGAGTGGTTTTGGGTCATGAAAAGCACCTTGACTGGGTTCCTAATCTTGACATGACTTCCCCCCTGATCTGCCTTTTAGTCCACCATTTTATGACCTAATTTCTACATTCTGGGATGCAGACCTGTGTTTTTGGGATTCAGGGACAGGGTCGACCTCCTAGGACAGGGTCGACCTTAGCCCTAACCTAGGATAGGGTCGACCTCATCCCTGCTCTAGGATAGGGCCAACCTTGACCCTGTCCCAGGGTCCAAATCCTGGGAACTTTTTGTTTCCCGGATGTGAGTCCTCACAAAAAGTTTCCTCCCGCTTCCGAGTCAGCTGTTTCGGGTTCCGAAGCGTGGATTCCTAAATTGTATTTAATATAGGTTGTCTCCTAGGGGTAAAGGCTTTAATGGTGTTTTAATTATCCTATGTAGGCCTCCTTAGGAGATTGTACCCTAGTTTCATATAAAAAGGAATTTTTCTCCTCTCATTTTATCTAAGTCTTGTAATCAAGCATCAAGCATTCCTAATTGAGATCAAGCATTATCAAGTGAAGTTCAAGAAAGAAATCAAGAAATATTTCAATCAAGCATTCATCCATTCAAGTATCCATTTTCATGAAGGAGATCCATTGGAGGCCATTAAAGGATTGAAGCTACAAGGTGCCGTTTTGGTGATCTCTCCATCCACCTTCTTCCAAGCCTATTCCAAATTCAAGAACCCATTCAAGACTTGGTGTTGGAGATCTACAAGCAAGAGATTGAAGACATCCTACATTCTAGATCCATTGTTGCATACATACTTGTGGATTGAAGGATTCAAATCCTCTACAAGGACTTTTACAAGCAAGGTGAATTTATGCATTTACTTTGTTTACTTCTGCAATTTCAATTACATATATTTAAGGTTAATTCCAAAACCGGAGTTTGACTAAGGCAACCCCCTCCCCCATAACAAATAAAACTTTCTTTTTGCAGGTACTAGTTTGGGACTGCAGATCTGAGACCGGATCTGGATACCCTTTTCTGTCTTCTTTCGAGTAGCGTGAACATGGACACTTTCAGATCTGTGTAGGATAGGGTTGGCATTTATGGTACAGGGTCAACCTTTTTCATAAGACGACATTGGAACTGAAAAATATTTCTGGGTTTTGTTCATCTCTGTGTTCTGGTTTGGGATCAACTGTTAGATTTTCCAGAAACATTCTACAGATCTCAGAAAACAACAATCTTTGATCTGCAATTTTGTAAGGTTAGTTCTTCCTCCTATCCTTTTCAATTACTATCACTAAGCATATTTACTTAATCAATTTACAGAATTTAAGATCCCCTTTCTTGTTCTCTTTCCAAATAGTGGATTCACTTGTGCATTAACCCTTCTACTTGGGTTAATAAAATTGGATCTCCTATTTGTGTATATGAGGGTGAAAGAAAGGAACATCTTATCTTCCCCTAATTACAATTACAATATACAATCAATATCAAACTCAATTAAGTGTAAGATTTGAAATAGGGTTAAGGAATTTAACACATTTTAACAATTTATCAATCAATTAAACCCCCCTCCAATCTTTACATTTTATCCTTAACAACCCCATTCCACTACATTACATTTTGGTGAACCCACGATAGACAACTCTTTCTTTTTGGTGTTAGATTTATATTGTGTATGCTAGATCTTGCATGTTCTTTCAAAATTTCATTTTAATTAAATTGATCAAAAAAATTTGTTAGTTCATTTGCATTGTATTGGTGTATGAGCTTTATCACATCTAGTCCTACTTATAGTATCCTGGTTAGAAGAAGCCATAGAATTATGGGTTCCTTTGATCCTGAGTCTTCCTCTCTTTTCCTTGGGATCATGGATGATAACTTAATTACTCGTGAATCCAATCCTCCTATGGAGCCTTACTCTTCTCACTCATCTGATGATGAGGATGACACTGTAAGAGTTCCTCCTGAACAAGTGCAAAATCTTTCAACCGAACTTGATAAAATGGGAGATTGGCTTATCCAAAAAAACCATAATCAAGATTCTATCCAAGCTATCGAGGCTCTTAATAAATTTCTCCATGATAATGACCAAGGTATTAATTTCTTGCGTAGTATTACTCACCTTGTGAATTTGAATGTTAAGCCTTTAGCTCAAGAAGTTCAAGAGTTAGGGGTCACACCTATTTTCACTAGTGTAGGACCTTCTTCTATTCCTCTACCTAGTATTCCTACTTATACACCTCCTTTGATAAAAAAATTTCTCCCAAGTGTACCTATTCCTCTGAGCGCTCCACCAGTATCTTTACCTACCTCACAACCTTCATATCATAGTGTGCCTTTTACTTATACTAATCCTCTTCCAACTATTGTTCCTAATGTTCCACCAGTTGTGTCTTCTATTTCTACTGCTTCTTACACTTTTCCTCATATTCCTAATATTGCTATGCCACCTGTTTCCTCTAATGATTCCACAATTATTAGTTTGGCTCAAACTGTGTCATCTTTACAACAACAACTTGCATCTTTAACTCAATCCAAATTTAGTATTCCTACCTATGGTATGGGTAGCCCTTTATCCCTTGACATTATTCATGTTATTGTCCCTCAGCAAGCCAATATGCCTCGTCTTGAGAATTACAATGGTAAAGGTGATCCTGTTACTCATGTTAAAACATTTCAAATCCTTTGTAGTGATTATGCTCATAAACATAGGATTTTAGCTAAATTATTTGCTAGAACCTTTCGAGATAAGGCTTTACAATGGTATTGTTCCTTACCTCCTTATTCCATTGATTCTTTTCCTAAACTTTCCAATTCCTTCATTCAACAATTTCAAAATAACATTGGACCATAGGTGTCTTTGTCTGATTTAATGCATTGTAAAAAAAATGTTAAGGAAAAATTTACTGATTTTATTGGTAGATTTAAGCATTTGTATGCTGAAATTTCTTATCTTGTTCTTGATATTGATATTCAACATATGTTTATTGCAAATTTACAAAAAGATATTAGGGATAAGATTCTGCTTATTGAATTTACCTCCTTTCAACAATTGTGTGCAACACTTCACCATTATCAATTACAAGTGACTCAGTTTGAGAGCAACACTCCAATGGCTCTTGTTCCAGTTGATAAGGGTGACAATGATCCTAATCCTCATAAGTTTCAAAAACCTAACAATTATGTCAAGATTAATAAACAGATGAATTTCATTGCTGATCAAGTTGAAGCTACATCCAATAGTGATTTTTCATCCACTGCTTTCCGTATGAATCATACGTTTACTCCTCTCTCTGAAACTTTGCATTCTATAATGAGTAGGTTGTTAAGTGCTAGTATGATTACCTTACCTCCTATTCCACCTCTTCTTCCTACCACGATAGCTTCAAAATCCTTTGGTTCTACCACTTTTTTCCAATACCATTGCCAGAATGGCCATGACACTAAAAAATGTTACTCTTTAAAGCATAAGATTCAAGACTTGATTGATTCTAAAGCTTTATCTGTTGATAATTTTGATGGTAATGGGAAAAAATTTGTTTCTTCTCCTAATCAAAACCTCCAAATTTATACTAATCCTTTACCTACACATGATACTAATACTATAGTTCAACCATCTTCTGTAGACATTGTTTATGATTCAAATATGGATACTCATAATAAAATTGTTAACCATGTGGAGAGTGTTGCACCATCTCAACTTATTGTTCAAGAACCTTCACCTCCACTTCAACCTCCAATTCCACCTATAACTCAAAAAAAAACTAAGGATAAGCGACCTAGGGATCTTGTGATTACCTTTGATGATTCCGAAACAATCAAGGCTCCCGATGGTCCCCTTTATATCTATGCTAGGTTTGCTAAGATACCCACTCAGGGTTGTCTAGTTGATTCCACATCTTTAGTCAATGTTATTACTGAGGAATTTTTTTTTATGAAAGTCTTACAACATGATTTTTATGACTCATCTGATGCATGGATCAAAACTTGTAATGGCTTTCTTTGTCCTGCACTTGGTTCTATTACCTTACCTGTTGAACTTTGTGGTAAAGTTGTAGATACTACCTTCATCATTATTCATACTTTTGATCAATTCCAAATCAAATTTGGTTTACCTTGGATAACTGCTATGCATTCTATCACTTCTCCCATTCATAAATGTCTTAAGTTCATTCACAATGGAGAAGTCAAAATTATTAATCATAGTTTGTTTCAACCTTCTAGGCCTAGAGATTGTGCTACTCTTGATTTTCTTTGGCCTTCATTACCTAACTCATGTCCACCTCTCCCTGATCATCTATTTTTCTCTCTATCAAGCTTACAAACATCGTAAAATTGTTGAGTTAAGTATGCCTCAGATTGATTCCAACCATGCTCTTTTACCCACTCCTACAATACCTTCTGCATCCATTACTGCTAATAAAATTGATCACACTTCTACTCTTCCATTAAAACGTATTGAAAATCCTCCTATAGAACTTGTGAAGGAACTTTTTGTCATTCCTCCTAGTTCTCAACATGTGACAAACAAAGTTAAACGTAACAAATCTTCCAATGAACGTCATAAGAAGCGTAGAGCTAATGCAAGAGTCCATGCTTCTATGATGTGAAACTCTTTACCTACCTTTCATCAACCTGTGCCTGATGCTATTATTCATAATGGTAAGACAAATGAGTATGATAATCCTATTCGCATCTTGGATCCTATTTCAATCAATCTTGATGAGGAGGACACTCTCAATGATCCTATTGATCTTAGTGATGAATATGAGACCATTGATCTTGATAATGATTTACCTTATATTTTTTCAACTCAATTAACAATTACACCTAGTAATGAACATTGTGATTCTCAAGAGGATCCTTGTTTGGAACTGGCTATCATTCCTACTATATTGGATATAGTTCCTCTTGTGAGTTTCCCACCTACCCTAAATAACATAAACCAAGATGGGGAGGGTTGACAACATGCTTGATTGGCTCATCCTTTATGGTATCCCTTTGTGTGTTTGTATGTTGTAAAGTGTTTCCCCCATAATGTTCTTCTATATGTTTGTTAGATTCCCTTATACGATCTTTGTTACACTGTTGGTGCAAGGTGATAAAGGAATCAAAACTGTTGTTCAATTCCTCTATATGTATCTCCATTCTTCTATATGTTGTTTTATGTTATATTGTACCCATGCTATTGTTTGTAACTGTTTTCCTTGTACAATCTTCTTGGATCCGTGACATGGTAGCACTAATTCTTTTTGGTCTCTAGGTTGTGGTCTGAAAAGATTCCTCTTCATAATTCTTAAGTTTCTTTCCTCCTTGGTGATTGTAGTTCTACTTTCTTTGGGGAATGATGTTAATTCATTTGTACAATAATATCATATTTCTATGTACATGTTATCATATGATCATACTAACCCCACATTAGGTAGATCCCTCTTGTGTTCTTATGTATGTTTATGTTTTATTTCCCTTGATTTGACTCTCTCTAAGGGCATTTCATAGAGGAAACATAATCCATAGAGTTTCTTATGTTTCTATTAAAACCATTTCTCCTGTTAAAGTGTTAGCAATGACTTTAACATGGGGGAATACACTCTACTCACTTGTTGCACACACACACACATTCAAGATAGTTTTCAAAGATTTAACATTTTTCCCTTTACAGATTAAAAGAACCTAATCCTTAAAGCATGGCCATTTTACTTTTTTAGGATCTCTCGATCCCTCCAGTTTAAATTTACAACAAATCTCTTGATCTCGCCAGTTTTCAATTTACAATGTTTTGATCCCTTTAAGAATGGATCTCTCTGATGGGTTGACTAGTGAGTAGCCACATTCACTAGGCAGTTCAACTCCATATTTCTAGTTACGCTTTTGTGTGGTTCACAATGGGACATAAGTTTTCATTGGGTGAGATAATCACACCCCTTCTCTCTTTCCTAAACTAAGTGATGTCTCTCTTATCATAATCTTAGGGTTGATAAAGACTTAAGTCCCCTGGGGGTTTGAGGTTTTCTTTATCCTTTTTTATTCCAATAAGATTGTCTTTTCTATATATTCTCCTTTACCAAGAATTTGTGTTGAACTCATACTCTTGCTAAAGTGGGGGCTAAATGTATAGTCAAAAAATGGAAGCACTTCCATTTTTAGATTGGTTTAGCCTTTCAAGTGAGTGGTTTGGGGTCATGAAAAGCGCCTTGACCAGGTTCCTGATCTTGACATGACTTCCCCCCCCGATCTACCTTTCTGTCCACCATTTTCTAACCTAATTTCTACATTCTGGGATGCAGACCTGTGTTTCTGGGATTCAGGGACAGGGTCAACCTCCTAGGAAAGGGTCGACCTCAACCCTAACCTAGGACAGGGTTGACCTCGGCCCTTCCCTAGGACAGGGATGACCTCAACCCTATCCCAGGGTCCAAATCCCAGGAACTTTTGGTTTCCCAGATGTCGATCCCCACAAAAAGTTTCCTCCCGCTTCCGGGTCAGTTGTTTCAGGTTCCGAAGCGTGGATTCCTAAATTGTATTTAATATAGGTCCTCTCCTAGGGGTAAAGGCTTTAATGGTGATTTAATTATCCTATGTAGGCCTCCTTAGGAGATTGTGCCCTAGTTTCATATAAAAAGGAAGTTTTCTCCTCTCATTTTCTCTAAGTCTTCTAATCAAGCATCAAGCATTCCTAATTGAGATCAAGCATTATCAAGTGAAGTTCAAGAAAGAAATCAAGCAAGATTTCAAGAAAGCATTCATCCATTAAAGTATCCATTTTCATGAAGGAGATCCGTTGGAGGCCATTGAAGGATTGAAACTACAAGGTGCCCTTTTGGTGATCTCTCCATCCACCTTCTTCCAAGCCTATTCCAAATTCAAGAACCCATTCAAGACTTGGTGTTGGAGATCTACAAGCAAGATATTGAAGACATCCTACATTCTAGATCCATTTTTGCATACATACTTGTGGATTGAAGGATTCGAATCCTCCACAAGGACTTTTACAAGCAAGGTGAATTTATGCATTTACTTTGTTTACTTCTGCAATTTCAATTACATATATTTAAGGTTAATTCCAAAACTGGGGTTTGACTAAGGAAAACCCCTCCCCCACAAAAAAAAAAACCTTTCTTTTTGTAGGTACAGGTTCGGGACTGCAGATCTGAGACCAGATTTGGATACCCTTTTCAGTCTTCTTTCGGATAGCGTGAATAGGGACACTTTCAGATCTGTGTAGGAAAAGGTTGGCATTTATGGTATAGGTTCAACCTTTTTCATAAGACAAAATTGGAATAGAAAAAATATTTCTGGGTTTTGTTTGTCTCTGCGTTCTGGTTTGGGATCAACTATCATATTTTCCAGAAATAGTCTACAGATCTCAGAAAAAATCAATCTTTGATCTGCAATTTTGTAAGGTTAGTTCTTCCTCCTATCCTTTTCAATTACTATTACTAATCATATTTACTTAATCAATTTACAGAATTTAACATCCCCTTTCTTGTTCTCTTTCCAAGTAGTGGATTCACTTGTGCATTAACCCTTCTACTTGTGTTGATCAAATTGGATCTCCTATTTGTGTATTTGAGGGTGAAAGAAAGGAACATCTTATCTTCCCCTAATTAAAATTACAATATACAATAAATATCAAACTCAATTAAGTGTAAGATGTGAAATAGGGTTAAGGAATTCAACACATTTTAACAATTTATCAATCAATTAAACCACCCCCCCACCAATCTTTACATTTTATCCTTAACAACCCCATTCCACAACATTACACAGGGCTCAGTTCAGAAGAGTGAAAAAGTGACTAGTTGGAATTGGTGGTTTTTCCCATATTGGGTTTCCACGTTAAATATTGGTCTTATCTATGTACATGTTATTTTCTTTATGGTTTATGTTTTTGCAATTAATTACTAAAGGATAATCATAGTTAATATATTAAGATTTTCTATGTTAACTGAGTGACAATAGAATATATGTGTTAACCGAGCAACAATCACAAATTTGTTTAAGACATCTAAGGGACTTGGATTATTTTTATGGTAACCGATTCACCCCTACCCTCTCAGTTACTCAACTCATTTTCAACAATTGGTATCAGAACTGCAAGTGCTTACAGGGAAGGTTTCAAGGCCTAAGCTAAAGATCAGAGATGCCTTACAGAAGGGAGATCCCTAAGCTTAACAAAGAAAATTTTTCTGCATGGAAATATTTGATGAGGCTACATCTATCTACTACTGGAGATACTGGTTTGCAATTCTTGGTCTATAGGTATGTGGAACCACCGGTACCTTTGAATATGGATCATATGATAGACATGAAGCATCACAACATAATGATCATTGATATATCCTCTGCACTAAGCTATTCCAAATTTAATGAAGTCAAGGACTGCCCTACTACCCTTGGTATGTGGAACAAACTGCATGATATTCATGGAGGAGATGTCAATGTAAAGAGAGCCAAAGAATAAATTCTCCGAGGTCAATTTGATCAGATGAAAATGAAAGAAGGAGAAGACATTACAAAATACAGTGAAAGAATCAAGAAAAGTTTTAGTGCCGTCAGAGCTAAGGTGGAGTGATTGAAGACACAATAGTGGTTAATAATGTATTAAGGACTTTACTTCCTATCTATGCAATTAGAGTTTCAACTATTCAAGAGATGAGATGCATTAATGGTATAACTCTAGATGGATTGGTTGGAAGAATTACAAATTTTGAGTTGGATAACTTTGACAATTACTCTCCTAATCGTAGAAATCTTGAGTCTACATTCAAAGATAAATTAAACATTGGAAAGATGAAAGGAAAACAGATTGATAGTGATAGTGATGATGAATCTGATGATGAAGGTCTGGAAATCATTGAAGCATTACTTGCAAGGAGAGTGGCAAAAGTAAAATGACAATACAAAGGAAGAATACCATTAATTTTCTTTTCATGTGATGAGGTTGGTCACATTGCTGCTAAGTTTCCAAACAAGGAAGAAAAAGGTGAGAGAAAGTTCAAGAAGTACAAAGGAAAGAAAGATTTCAAAAGCTACAAGGACAAAGGTAAGAAATCTTGTTATATTGCTAAAGATTCTATTAGTGACGAAGATGAAGATGAAATGGTTTATATTGCTATTAAGGATGATTCAAATAGTGAAGATAATGAAAAAAAACATTATATTCTCATATTAGCAAGAATGACACTTGGATAATTTATAGCGGTTGTTCTCACCACATGACTGGTGATAAAACCAAATTTTAACATCTTGAGCACTATGATGGTAGGAGTGTCAGTTTTGGGAATGATGAACCCTACTATGTGAAAGGTAAAGGTTGTATTGCTTTAACAGAAGGAATCAAATGTGATAATGATTTTTTGGGTTGAAGGACTAAGATGCAATCTACTAAGTGTGGCACAACTGAATAACATTTTTTTCAAGGTAGAATTCATGAATGGTAAGGCCAAGCTCCTGGATGGTAAGGGAAACCTAGTTGGAACTGGCAGACAAACAAAAGGTAATCTATTTTATCTTGATCTCAATGAAAGTTAATGTTTTATTGCACAAGTAGAAGAAAGTTGGTTATGGAATAAAAGGTTATGTCATGTGAACTTTGATAACCTAGTTAACATAAGAAACAAAAAAAGAGTAAGAGGAAGTCCTATTCTGAAGAAACTTGAATTAGCAATATGAAAACAATGTCAAATTGGGAAGATGGGAAAAACTAGCTTCAAGAGCAAGAATTATAATACATAAGAAGTTTTGGAATTGGTACATACTGATTTATGTGGACCAATTGGAACAACAAGCTACACAGGTGAGAAGTATTTCATTCTATTTTTTTATGACCATTCTAGATTGATGACTGTTATGTTTCTCAAAGAAAAATCAGAAGATTTTCAGAAGTTCAAGTGGTACCTTTCTAGAGTTGAAAAAGAAACATGAAATAAAATTAAATTCTTAAGATCTGATAGAGGAGGATAATTCATCTCTAATGAATTCAATGAATTCTAAAATGAAAGACGAATCAAAATACAAGTATCTATCCTAGGTACTCCATATGAGAATGGGATAGTAAAAAGAAGGAACAGATCCATTATGGATTGTGCAAGAACCTTGATGATTGAAAAGAATGTTGCTACTAAATACTGGAAGGAATCCATCAGCACTGCAATTCACACATTTAACCAAGTTCAACTGAAGAAAGGTACTAAGAAGACACATTGTGAATTATGGTGTGGCTATAGACCTAATGTTTATTATTTTAAAGTATTTGGAAGTAAATGTTACATATTGCAGGAAGAAAGAAATGGAAAATTTGATGTAAAAGGTGATGAAGGTATATTCCTAGGCTACTCCTATAAAAGGAAAGAATATAAGTTTTTGAATCTTTCTACTCATAAATTCATAGAAAGTGTGCATGTAAGGATTGATGAGTTTACAAAAAGAGGTGAAGAACAGAGCAGTAAAGAGCCCGAGGATTATAGAAAATTTATGTATTATGAAACTGATACTATACCTAAGACACAAGAAATGGTGATTGGACAACATCCCTATCAACCATTGAATTCATCTGCACAAACACAAATAGTTCAACCTAAGTTACAACCAGAGCTGCTGGTTGAGAAAAATGAGTCACAGACTGAAGAAACCGAGTCATAGGAAGAGGGAAACAAGTCACAGACAGAGGCACCCGAGTCTCAGACAGAGGCGCCTGAGTCTCAGGAAGTGGAACCCGAGTATTAGACATAAGAACAACACTTAAATTTTGAGCATGGTGAACCAAGGGCAACAAGCCCTGAATCAAGAAGGAAGGATCATGTACTTGCAAAATATGTCAGAAGGCATCATGCACATGAACAAATAATTGGAGATCAGAAAGAAGGTGTAATGAAAAGGAAAAAAATTAAAGGTACATGGTTACTTATTGGAATTGAACCTATAACTATTAAAGATGCATTGAATGATGAAAGCTGGATCGAAGCAATGAATGAAGAGATTGAGCAGATAGAAAAGAACAAAACCTGGACACTTGTACCTAGACCAAAAGACAAGAATGTGATTGGTACTAAGGGGGTTTTCACAAGCAAGATGAATGAAAAAGGAGAAGTTTCTAGAAACAAGGCAAGATTAGTATGTAAAGGATATGCTCGAGAATAGGGTATTGATTATGGAGAAACTTTTGCTCATGTTGTAAGACTTGAAGGAGTCAAAACTCTTTTGACATATGTTGCACACAAAGGATACAAGGTATATCAAATGGACATAAAATCTGCATTCCTGAATGGAATTCTTGAAGAGGAAATCTATATTGAGAAACCTGAAGGTTTTATAGATCCTAGCAAAAGAAATATGGTGTGCAAACTGCACAAAGCATTGTATGGATTAAAACAAGCTCTTAGAGCCTGGTATGAAAGATTGCATGGTTACTTGGTAAGTATTGGATTTCAAAGAACTAACGATAATAGTAGCTTCTATATCAAAAAGGACCTCAGAACAAGATACTATTAGCATAAAGATTTGTGGATGATATACTGTTTACTAGATATGATAAATTATGGAAAGCATTCTCCAAAGCTATGAGTAAGGAATTTGAAATGTCTATGTTTGGTGAAATAAAATTCTTTGTTGGTTTACAAGTTTATCAGATGAAGGATGGTATCTATATTACTCAGTCTAAATACATCAAAGAGATACTGAAGAAATTTGGGATGGAAGAATCTAGATCAGGTGGAACACCTATGCCTACTGGAAATAAGTTGTCTAAGGATGATGATTCAAAAGAAGTAAACCAGACTACCTATAGATCCATGATTGGTAAACTTCAATATGTTGTTCACACTAGACCAGATATTGCATTAGCAGTTGGTATTGTTGCAAGGTTTTCAGCTAATCCTAGAGACAATCATTTGATGGATATCAAAAGGATTCTGAGATATCTTAAAGGTACTAAAGATTATGGATTATGGTATAAGAAAGGAGGAAAATTTGATTTGAAGAATTTTATTAATGCTGATTGGGATGGAAGTGTTGATGACAGAAAAATCACAAGTGGTGGAGAATTATTTCTTGGAAAGAGGTTATTCTCCTGGACAAGCAAGAAACAAAACTACATTTCTCATTCTATAGTAGAGGTAGAGTATGCTATTGCAGTAGTGAATTGTTCAAATATCATATGGTTCAAACAACTATTTTCAAGTATGAAGGAAGAAATCAAAGAACCAGTCATTATCTACTGTGACAACACCAGTGCTATTAACATTTCAAAGAACCCTGTGATGCATATTAAGACTAAACATATTGCAATAAAGTGTCATTTCTTGAGAGAATTGGTTCAAGACAAGGAAGTAAGATTGGAATATGTGAATACTAAAGAATAAATTGTAGACATATTCACAAAACCATTACCCAAGGATGCATTTTTGTATCTTAGAGGAAAGATAGGGGTGATTCCCCTAACTGAGGCTCAATAAAACACAGTTTAGTGATGTATCAACTGAGCTACACAACATACTTAACATGTTGATGTAGATATTCAAATCTTATTGCATATGAATCTATACAAACAGGTACATTACAAATTCATTGGATATATATATCAGTTGGTGTCTTTGGCACTGGTTGTCAAAGAGGGAGAGTTATTGATGTCATAAAGATTGATGACAAAGGGAGAAACTTTATCAAAAATAGAGATTAATGTAAGAGGGAGAAATATGTATTTCAGTGATTGTGAAAATAGAGGGAGTTTTTTTATGAGAATCAGAATGAAGCTAAGGATATTAATAAAATTTATTTCTTACGTATTTTTCTCTATAAATTCTTTATATTATGACATGTGTTGTCATCAATGCCAAAGAGGGAGATTGTTGATGACAATTATTCAATTGTGTATTGTTATTGATGTTTATACAAATGTCTAATACTATCCAACCACAGTCAGTTCTTGCCAAGCACTGTCAAGCATTGAACAGGACCAAAGTGATTTTCAGTTCTAACTGAGTTCACTCGGGCATTACAGTGTTGGTCGATTATTGAATGATTTTAGTGTTGACCGAGTTAAATAGTTAGTGTCAGCCGACTAACAACAGTTTACATTTAATATTTAATTGGTTATGCAGCCAATAGACATGAGTTTTATTATTTATTTGGAAGGTTATTAAGGCCAACATAATAGGGCTTATCATATATATATATATATATATATATATA
>MU226921.1:2124033-2146912 GCA_018584345.1 Thuja plicata | reverse complement strand
ATGCTTATGTATGTATGCATATGTGCATGTGTATGTATGTGTATACATATGTATGTATATGTATATGTATGTCTATATCAGAGATGTACACATGTGTATGTGTATGTATGTATGTACACATATATACATGTACATGTATGTGTATGTGTATGTGTATGTGTATGTGTATGTGTATGTGTGTGTGTATGTGCATACATGTGTATGTATGTATAGATGTACATGTATGTGTATGTGTACATGTGTATATGTATATATGTGTATGTGTATGTGTACATGCAAGTATACATGTGTATGTTTATGTGTATTTGTATGTATGTATGTGTATATGTGTGTTTATGTATGTGTATGTGTATGTGTATGTATACATATGTATGTATGTGCATGTGCATGTATGTATGCACATGTATGTTTATGTATGTACATGTACATTTGTGTATGTGTATGTGTACATGTATAGATATGTATATGTGTATGTATGTCTACACATATATGTACATGTATATGTGTATGTATGTATGTATGTATGTATGTATACAGGTGTATGTATGTATGTATGTGTATGCATGTGTGTATGCACATAGGTGTATGTAAATGTATGTGTATGTGTACAGGTATGTACATGTATGTATATATGTGTATGTGTATTTATGTATACATGTATGTGTATGTATATGTATGTGTATGTATGTGTATGTGTACATGTGTATGTATGTGTATATGTATGTTTATGTGTACATGTGTATGTGTATGTGTACATGCTTATGTATGTATGTATGTGTATGTGTATGTGTATGTGTATGTATGTACATGCAAACATGTGTATGTATGTACATGTATGCGCACATGCACGTATGTATATGTATGTGTATGTATGTACATGTGTATATGTATGTGTGTGTGTGTATGTTTATATATGTGTATGTGTGTGTATGTATGTGTATGTATGTGTATGTGCGTATACGTATGTGTACATGTGTGTATGTATGTGTACATGGACGTATGTGTATGTATACATGTATGTCTGTATGTGTATGTGTATGTGTATGTGTATGTGTATGTGTATGTGTATGTGTATGTGTGTGTATATATGTGTATGTATGTGTATGTATGTGTATGTATATGTACGTATGTGTACATGTGTACACTTCATTTAAATTAGGAAAACATATATGTAGACTTCATTTGAAGATAATTATTTGAACAAAAACATGTGCATGACTAAGATTATTTTCAATTAAATTAGGAAAACATATATGTAGACTTCATTTGACTGTAAATAAAATCTTCCAAGTATGAAAATATATCTAAATATATAGATATTATTAAACATCGTGGAAAATGCACTGATTCCCCCCGAGGAACTTTTTTCATGAACTAATAGGGAAAATGAACAACTACAAGATTACCTAAAAAGTTCGACTAGTTCTATTGTCTATAAGAGCACATATCAGTCCATACTTTCTAGTTTGATTACTATTAGAGATGACATTCATGGTAGTAGTCCCTATGCATCAGACATTATAGACGCCATACTTGAGAGGAAGAGATGAGAGGTTAGCTTTGGTCTTTCTTAAGGAGGTACATGGTTTAGTGTCTAAAGCGACCCCAAGAAGGGAAGTTTTCCCTTCATATGCATACTTACAGTATGTGAAGGGATATCATGTTACCATGTGTCAGGATCCTGCTATATCAACGTTGACATACCCTAAATTTCTAGCTGCCCATGGTCGTTATCCAAATAATGACAAGATTCCATTGTATTTTGCATAGCAGATTTTTACCGAGGTTTTATTAGGGAGGGTCATTAATTACATTGATTTTCCAGCACATCTAGGAGAAGAGTGTGGTAGCCATGCTGATAGAGATGCTTCTCGTCAAGCTAATTGTCGGAAGCTAGTACACATGGCCATTGTTGGTTGGAGGGCACCTACTATAGCTCTTTCATTGGGTCTTGTGGCAGATGATGTTGTTCACAAAACCCAACTTCAAGGTGCAATTGATATTGTGGGGGACATTGCAGGAGAGCTGCCACATCCATATCCAGTGATCAGGTTGGCTAGTATTTGATGTCTCGATGACACTCTAGATCAATAGGTGGAGCATCCTCTAGGAGGACCTCAGATGACATGTATGGTGCAATAGGCATCCCTTCACTTTCAAGCCTAGAGGGACTTACAAGATAGATGACACTGGTCACATTGACTAGTTTGGTTGAGGATCTTCTTGATGCATATGTATTTATAGAAGCAGAGCATGATATCCCCATATCACATGTTAGAGCTCATGTGGGTCATGTTATATATATTCTCAATTACATCCTTCTCATCACCTAAATCGTGGCCATAATGGCAGTGCCCACGAGAATCAACCTACTAACCACTTTATTGCTATAGAGGGAGAGGCACAATGTATAGACCCATCAATGAGTGCAGGGCACCGCTTCTCTGATGCTACTCTTGAGGATGTTGACTTTCGCATGGCCACTATGGGTTACCTAGATTTGCTGACACGTGATGATACAACTTCCATGCCATCTCATTTGGTCAGTCCATTGCATTTTTCATTAGAGGGACGGGTGTCCACTACTCATGTTGCAGATGTAGAGCTGAGCTTGGACCGGCCACAACAAAATATTGGTATATTGGTTGATACGATTGGGGCTAGGGAGTCTGAATACTATCATGTTCCATCATGTACATAGGTATAAATATTATTTTTAATGTTACAATTTAAGTTAAATTTGCAATATTTCATGGCATGCAAATTTCCTTTTTTTTTCAATTTGTCTAGAAGGAGATGCCTCTTATTACTCCTTCTTTGAGGATTGATCATGTACATTGATAGGACTCACTCGGTGATGACATTAGTAGTGAACTTGGGTGAGTTTTAAATTTATCGATGTATGTATTTAGCAATTTCAACATTTTTTTTTTGTATGTTAGATGCTTTTATCTTTTTCAAGCTTGCATCTACACCCAACAAATTTAATGGCTCTTTTAACTTATCTATAAGAAGTGTAATTGATAATAGTTGGGTTTTTTCAAGGGTATCAAGATTTTCAAATTGTGCAATTATTTTCTTATAATTTTTATTCAATGCTGTCTTCGTAGTATTTATGGGTTATTTAGCATAATCTCTTAATTTTTCCACATCCATTTTAGATAAATGATCTATTCTTTTACGATTAATTTTTCTCTTCAATTGTTGGGCTAGAATAACATTCTCATTTTTTTCTTGTACTTGGGCTGCAAACAAAATTAAAAAATTCATGCACATATATGTGCATATGTGTGTGTATATATATGTGTGTATGTGTGTGTATATGTATATGTGTATATGTATGTGTATGCCTATGTATGTATGTATGCATATGTACATGTGTATGTATGTGTATACATATGTATGTATATGTGTATGTATGTATATATCATGAATGTACACATGTGTATGTGTATGTATGTATGTATACATACACATGTATGTATGTACACATATGTACATGTATGTGTATGTGTATGTGTATGTGTATGTGTATGTGCATACATGTGTAGTTATCTATATGGTGCAAGAGAACCCCTAAGAAGCCAGTTGGTTATCTCATCTTTTGGTGTGAGAAGTGTGAAAGACCCTCTTATAGGGAATTGTAAATATATAAGGTCATGTGGACCAAGTGTGGTGTGAAGTAGTTCTTAGTTTGTGTTTTCTGGTTGTTGCAAGTCCTTCTTTTTTGGCTCATTTTTGTGTACTGTACTTGATGATGTCATCAAGTGGTAGGGTGATGTCATGGATTTATTTAGGGTTCTTAGGTATCCTATAAGGTTTAACTAATGTTAGATAGGCCATATTGGTGTCGAAACACAAGAAAAGTGAAATGGTGAAAAAGATGTAAAAATGTTGCATAGCAACATTAGCAACTTTTCAAAAGTTGTTGACAACATTTGGGTTGTCTTAAAAATTTCGGTGTCTAGAGTAGATAAAGTTTAACCAAGGGTTAAGACACTTGAGGTAGGGTATATATGTGGAGAAAAATCATAATTTGAGGGTTCAGAAGTTATTGTGTACAGACTGCATACTAAAAAGCATAGAGTTTCAATAAAATCAAGGTGCAAATTGATGTAAATGGATTGAAATTAACACCGTGACTCATGGAATCCATTGTTGTATATGTTGTAGTGTTTTTCCAATAGCTAGTTTGTTTTGTAATTAACTTTCTTCTGCATTTTGTAAATTAGTTTCTTTTAGGCAGTTTGTTGTCCAATTTTGACAGTGGGGCAAAGATGTGGAACTAACTCCACTTCCCACCATTGGTTCTGTATGGCCACTTGGGAATGGAGACTAGGTCCATGGACCTTCAAGAGTCTAGAAGGAGGAGCTCTGAAAGTGCATGCAATGATTTTTAAGATCTTTCCCTAGGAGAGCTAAATGAGTAGCCCGGTTAGGAAGATCAAATAGGAGATAGTGTAAAGTTGCAGGAGGTTGTTTTCATGAGCCAAGAAGGCCATGGATGTAATGAATGATTTTATGTAGGTACTCAGTAATGTGGAGGAGTGCCCAAGAACTCATCTTACCAAGTTTTGAACCCAAAGACCTAAAACTGGTCCAAAAACAAGAAAGAAGCCATATTACAGAAACAGGGTGTACGGACAGAGCTGGACCTTGAGACCTTGAAAATCTGTGGGTTTTTGCCTTAATTGCAAACTACCAAAAGAGATTTGAGGGTCCTTTGAAATTTTTACATTGAAAAAGTGTTGTCCTACATTTTAGGAGGCCTAACTGGTGAAAAAAGCTACAAGGCCTAGAAGATAAGAATCTAGGAAGCGATGAAGAAATGGATAAACTTGGAAACTTTAGAACCATTTTTCAATCCAAGAAAGGAGTTGAATGAAGCCTTGGCCCTCCTACAAATCCAAAACAAAGATTAGGGCATGGGAGTTATTGTGGAGGAAAAGTTCTTGCAGAACACAAGAATGGTGAACCTAACAAGATAGGAGGACTCTTGGTTGGAGGGGAAGAATTGAATCTTTCCAAGTGTTAGAGGGTGGATTGAGGAAACCCTAGAGGTCCTAGGAGAGACCTAAGAAGAGTTCAAGAAGACTCAGGAGGTTACTAGGAGTCTCCCTATTAGAGTGGTATCAGAGCATAGGTTCAATATTTTGGAAAGTAGTGGTACAACAAGTGAATATTGTAGACCAAGGACTCAAGTGTAGAGTCAAGTGCATCTAGCAGGATGGTGACCAATGCTGAATTGGCCAAGAAATTTGAAGAAAAAGAAGAGTACAATAGGTTGCTAAGAGAAAGGTTGAGCCAACTCAAGAAAATCTTAGGAGAGGTCCAAGATAAGGAAGACCGAGTGAAAGACAAGGTGGATCAGAAGGATGAAAAAGAAGCTAAGGAGAGGGATTTGGACCTAGAAGAAGAGGCACCTACCCCTAATCTGGTCTTACCAGAGGAACCCTTCTTGAAGGCACTCAAAGCCTTAAGTGGTAAAGCGTTGGAGGGAATGCCACTGTTTGGTGGAAAAATGGACGTTGATTTAGTTTTGGACTAGATAGACAGTCTTGAGAATCACTTTGAGTGTGATGGAGTGACAGATGCTCAAAAGTTAAAGGTGGCTAAGTCTCGATTGAGAGGACCAACACTTATGTGGTGGAAATATGTTCAGAATGAGAGGGAGAAAGAGGGAAAGAGCCCTATTGTGTCATGGAAGGGTATATTTCCCAAGCTAAAATAGACCTATCTCCTAGATCACTATGAAGTTCAGATGCATAGAAAGAGACAAAACCTCAGGTAGAAAGACCTTGAAGTCCAAGCATATATGGAGGAGTTTCAGAAGTTATCTTTAAGATCCAAGATAGTGGAGGATGAAAGCATTAGATTAGCTAGATATCAAAATGGGCTCAAGTGGTCTATACAAGAGGAGATGAGTCTTACTACCTTAACTAGTGTGAGACAATGTTATCAACTGGCTTTAAAGATAGAAGAAAAGAGAAAGAGAAAACATGATCAGACCTCTAGAGGAAGAGGTAGGGGAAAAGAAAATAAAGGAAGAGGCAGCTTTGCAGGTAGAGGAAGTGACTATAGGTCCCAAGGATAATCTAAATTGACTAAGATAGTCAATGAGACCAGTGGAAGAGGTAGCATGAGTAGAGGAAGAGGATTCCAAGGTGGAGGAAGAGGTAGATTTGGAGGTTCAGGCAGAGCCTCACACTTTACAAACATGAAATGCTTTCATTGCAATCAATTGGACCATCTAGCCTATAGATGCCCGGACAAGGCTTCTAGGTCACATGGTGAGAAGAGGGTAAATTACATTGCCCAAGAAGATAATAATAGTGGTAAAGCTCCTGAAATCAACCTTGATTTAGAGAGTGGGGAGAATCTCATGATTAGGAGAATACTCATTAAAAAGCCTGTCAAAGAAGAAGCTAAGCAAAGGAGGGCACTTTTCAGAGTAAAGTGCAAGATTCATGGAAAATTTTGTAAGATGATCATAGACTCAAGGTCTACTGATAATATTATCTCAGAGGAGGTAGTCAACAAATTAGGATTGACAAAAATTCTCCATACAACCCATACAGAGTGACATGGTTGAATAAGGGTCAGCATGTTCTTGTTAATGAGCAAGCATGGGTTAATTTCTCAATAGGAAAGTATGTGGATATAATCTTATGTGATGTACTCCCAATGGATGCATGCCACCTACTCCTAGGTAGGCCATGGCAGTTTGACAGGAAGACAGTTCATGATGGAGAGAAAAATTCTTATTCTTTCAAGAAAGATGGGGTCACTTATAAAATTCAGTCACTTGTGGATGATGAGGGGTCTACATCAACAGAGTCTAATGTCTTATTGCAGGGAGGTAAAAATTATTTGTAGACAATAAAGAGTGGAGAAGGAACACACTATGCTATCATGCTTAAGCCTAGTGAAGAGAAGAAGGTGGAACAAACACCATTGCCAAAGGAGGTGCAGGAGTTATTGGAAGAGTTTAAGGACATAGTTAGTGATGGGACACCAACAATGTTACCACCTCCAAGAGACATAAGTCATTAGATTGACTTCATACCCAAAGAATCTCTACCAAATAAATCTTCATACAAGGTGACTCCTGACCAAAACAAGGAGATAGCTAAACAAGTCCAAGAACTTTTGGTCCAAGGTCTAATCAGGCAAAGCATTAGCCCATGTGCAGTGCCAGTGGTTCTAGCATCAAAGAAGGGAGGCAAGTGGAGGCTTTGTATAGACTCAAGAGAAATAAATAGGATCAATGTGAGATAAATATTTCCCATTCCTAGGATTGAAGATCTTATGGACTGTTTTGGAGGAGCAAGGTACTACACCAAATTGGACTTGAAGAGTGGGTACCATTAGATCATAATTAAGGAGGGTGATGAATGGAAGACAACATTCAAGACAATAGAAGGGCTCTATGAATTGTTGGTCATGTCCTTTGGGCTTAGCAATGATCCAAGCACCTTTATGAGGTTGATGAATGAGGTGTTGAAAGACTACATAGGCAGATTTGTAGTTGTGTACTTAGATGACATCCTAATTTTCAGTAAGACCAAGGAGGAACACCTCCAAAATTTGCAGATTGTGATGAAGAAACTTCATGAGGAGAAGTTGTCCATTAACTTGGAAAAATGTGAATTTATGAAACAATAATTGATCTATCTTGGTTTTGTGGTGTCTCAAGGAACCTTGAAGATGGATCCCGGCAAGGTTGAAGCAATATTAAGTTGGCCTACCCCTACATGCAGTTTTGAGGTAAGAAGTTTTCATGGACTTTCCCAATTTTATAGGAAGTTCATTAGAGGCTTTAGTGAAATATGTACACCAGTCTTAGATACAATTAAGGGTGGAGTGAAAACCAAGTTTAAATGGACTCTAGAGGCTGGTAAAGGTTTTGAGGTATTGAAGAAGAGAGTGGCAACACAACCTATTTTGGTTTTGCCAAATTTTGACAAGTTATTTACCCGTGAATGTGATGCAAGTGGTATAGCTATTGCGGCAGTATTGAATCAAGAGAATAGGCCAGTGGAATTTTATAGTGAGAAGTTGAATGAGGCTAAGAAGAGGTACTCTTCTTATGACCTAGAGTTATATGCATTGGTGCAATCCTTAAGAAAATGGAGGCACTATTTGTTGCCAAAGGAATTTGTAGTTTATACTGATAATAAAGCTTTGAGTTTCATCAATTCTGAGGAGAAGTTGAGCAACAAACACCTAAAATAGATGGAATATTTGCAGGTCTATACCTTTACTATCAAACATAAGAAAGGGCAGTTGAATAAATTGGTTGATGCTTTGAGTAGGAGACTCTTGATAGTCCAAGAAGTGTAGCTGCAAAGTATAGGCATAGAAAGCTTCAAGGAGCTTTATGAAGGTGATGAGGACTTCTCAGAAGCATACAAGGTATGTAAGGATTTTAAAAACCATTTCCATAGTCAATTTGTAGACTATACTATTAAGAATGATCTCTTGTTTAGAGAAGGGTAGTTATGTATTCCTAAGGGATCTATGAGGGAGAATGTTATTCAAGATAAGCACAATGGCAGTCTAAGTGGGCATTTTGGCCTAAACAAGACACTAGAACTAGTGCAAAGGTTCTATTATCGGCCTAGGATGCAGAAGGACATCAGTAAGTATGTGGAGCAGTGTTTGATTTTCCAAAAAGCTAAGGGTACCTCATCTAATGTAGGTTTGTACCAGCCCTTACCCATTCCTAATAGCCCTTGGGAATGTATTAGTATGGATTTTATTGTTGGGTTCCCTAGGACCAAGACTGGTTTAGATAGTATATTTGTGGTGGTAAATAGGTTTAGCAAGATGAGCCACTTCATTGCTTTCAAAACCACCCATGATGCTAGTCATATTGCACATTTGTTCTTTAAGGAATTGGTGTGAATTCATGGTTTACCTATCAGCATAGTATCTGACAGAGACGTAAAATTTATGGGTCATTTTTGGAAGACCTTGTGGGCAAGGTTAGGAACCAACCTATCATTTGGGTCAGCCTACCATCCCCAAATTGATGGTCAGACTGAAGTGATCAATAGAATGCTAGGAAATCCCCTTAGGTGCTTGACAAAGGAGTATGGAGTGATGTGGGATTAGATGTTACCACAGGCAGAATATGCTTACAATGACAGTGCAAATAGGACAACAGGCAAAAGCCCCTTTGAAATAGTTTATGGGCTGCACCCTAGAGGTGTGTTCAAGTTAAGACACCTAGAAAATGAGGAAGGAAGGAGTGCATATGCAGAATATTTTTCTCAATCGATGAAGGAGGTTCATGACCAAGTGAAGAAGCAGCTCCAAGAGGCTATACACAAATTAAAAGCCAAAGTTGATGAAGGAAGAAGAGATATTCAGTTTTTTGTGGGTGATCTTGTGATGATACATCTCAACAAGTCCAAGTTGTAGAAGGGAGTCCCCACCAAACTTCAAATGAGGAGGATTGGTCCTTGCAAGATTCTTGCAAAATATGGGTAAAATGCCTATAAAATAGACTTGCCATCAGATTTGGCAATATCTCCTATTTTTAATGTGCAGGATTTAGTACATTATAAAGGACCTACACCAGTAATTACTGAGTTATAATCAGATAGTAAGGAAATAGCAACAGATGTTTAGATTTCCCCTACACCAACACCCACAGCAGTGAAGATTTTGGACTCTCAGGTAAAGAAGAAGACTAGACAGGGAACTTACATGGAGCATCTCATTTAGTAGGAAGGCAAGTCAGAAGCTAAGGCTACTTGGGTAGCTGAGAAAGAATTCAAGAAGTAAGGAGTTGATTCTAAGCTCCTGTCCCCGGAGGGGACTTAAGTTCTTAGTCTTAGTAGTATGGTGCAGGAGAACCCCTAAGATGCCAGTTGGTTATCTCATCTTTTTTTGTGATAAGTGTGAAAGACCCTCTTGTAGGGCATTGTAAATATATAAGGTCATGTGGACCAAGTGTGGTGTGAAGTAGTTCTTAGTTTGTGTTTTATGCTTGTTGCAAGTCCTTCTTTTTGGCTCATTTTGTGTACTATACTTGATGATGTCATCAAGTGGCAGGGTGATGTCATGGATGTATTTAGGGTTCTTAGGTATCCTATAAGGTCTAACTAAGGTTAGATAGGCCAGATTGGTGTTGAAACACAAGAAAAGTGAAATGGTGAAAAAGATGTAAAAATGTTGCATAGCAACATTAGCAACTTTTCAAAAGTTGTTGACAACATTTCGGTTGTCTTAAGAATTTTGGTGTCTAGAGTAGATAAAGTTTAACCAAGGGTTAAGATACTTGAGGTAGGGTATATATGTGGAGAAAAACCCTTATTTGAGGGTTCAGAAGTTATTGTGTACAGACTGCATATTGAAAAGCAGAGAGTTTCAATGAAGTCAAGGTGCAAATTGATGTAAATGGATTGAAATTAACACTGTGACTCATAGAATCCATTGTTGTCTATGTTGTAGTGTTTTTCCAATAGCTAGTTTGTTTTGTAATTAACTTTCTTCTGCATCTTGTAAATTAGTTTGTTTTAGGAAGTTTGTTGTCCAGTTTTGACAGTGGGGAAAAGATGTGGACCTAACTCCACTTCCCACCATTGTTTCTATATGACCACTTGGGAATGAAGACTAGGTCCATGGAGCTTCAAGAGTCTAGAAGTAGGAGCTCTGAAAGTGCATGTAATTATTTTTAAGATCTTTCCCTAGGAGCTAAATGAGTAGCCTGGTTAGGAAGATCAAATAGGAGATAGTGTAAAGTTGCAGGAGGTTGTTTTCATGAGCCAAGAAGGCCATGGATGTAATGAATGATGTTATGCAGGTACTCAGTAATGTGGAGGAGTGCCCAAGAACTCATCTTACCAAGTTTTGAAGCCAAGAACCTAAAACTGATCCAAAAACAAGAAAGAAGCCATATTACAGAAACATGGTGTACGGACAAAGCTGGACCTTGAGACCTTGAAAATATTGGTGGGTTTTTTCCTTACTTGCAAACTGCCAAAAGCGATTTGGGGGTCCTTTGAAATTTTTACATTGAAAAAGTGTTGTCCTACATTTTAGGAGGCCTAATTGGTGAAAAAGGCTACAAGGCCTAGAAGATATGAATGTGGGAAGCGATGGAGAAATGGCTAAACTTGGAAGCTTTAGAACCATTTTGCAATCCAAGCAAGGAGTTGAATGAAGCCGTGGCCCTCCTGCAAATCCAATACAAAGATTAGGGCATGGGAGTTATTATGGAAGAAAAGTTCTTGCAGAACACAAGAATGGTGAACCTAACAAGATAGGAGGACTCTTTGTTGGAGGGGAAGAATTGAATCTTTCCAAGTGTTAGAGGGTGGATTGAGGAAACCCTAGAGGTCCTAGGAGAGACCTAAGAAGAGTTCAAGAAGACTCAGGAGGTTACTAGGAGTCTCCCTATCACTATACATGTACATATATGTGTATGTGTATATGTAAATATGTGTATGTGTATGTGTACACGCACATATACATGTGTATGTGTACACGCACATATACATGTGCATGTGTATGTGTACATGTATGTATGTATGGATGTGTATATGTTTGTTTATGTATGTGTATATGTACATGTGTATGTATGTATGTATGTATGTATGTATGTACATTTGTATGTGTATGT
Organism: Thuja plicata; assembly: GCA_018584345.1. Lineage (NCBI taxonomy): Eukaryota > Viridiplantae > Streptophyta > Pinopsida > Cupressales > Cupressaceae > Thuja > Thuja plicata. Next base: position 2,135,280 of record MU226921.1, on the reverse strand, counting down.
GTATGTGTACATGTGTATGTGTATGTGTATGTGTATGTGTATGTGTATGTGTATGTGTATGTGTATGTGTATGTGTATTTATGTGCTTGTGCATGTATGTATGTACATGTACATGTTTATGTATATACATGTAGATTTATGTGTATGTGTATGTGTATGTACATGTGTATATGTGTATGTGTACATGTATACATATGTATATGTGTATGTATTACATGCATGTATGTGTACACATGTATGTACATGTATATGTGTATGTATGCATGTATGTATGTATATGTGTATGTGTATGTGTGTGTATTTGTGTGTATGTATGTATGTATGTATATGTGTATGTATGTATGTATTGATATGTGTATGCACATAGGTGTATGTACATGTATGTGTATGTGTATGTGTATGTGCATGTGTATGTGTATGTGTATGTGTATGTGTATGTGTATGTGTATGTGTATGTGTATGTGTATGTGTATGTGTATGTGTATGTGTATGTGTATGTGTATGTGTATGTGTATGTGTATGTGTATGTGTATGTGTACATGTGTATGTATGTATGTGTATGTGTACATGTCTATGTATGTACATGCATGCATGTGTATGTATGTACATGTATGTGTACATGCACATATGTATATGTATGTGTATGTGTGTGTGTATGTTTATGTATGTGTATGTATGTATATGTATGTGTATGTATGTGTACATGTGTATGTATACATGTTGGATCAGAGCCCCAAACTACATGAAAATAAACACCTATGGTTTCACAATAGCCCTTAATCCCATACAATCTAGGGCTCTACCAATAGTTCCCAAAACCCACTATGACAAGATTAGATCTTCTACCCAATCTTCAACACCTTTAAGTGTCTAATATGACACAACTAGAACGAGTTAATTTAGGGATGGAAAAAAGGTTCTAATAATGCTAGACATCAATTTTAGATACTATGCAATACAAATCCCACACAAAGATATCTCTGAAACTCTATTTAGACACCTAAGCCTATATAGGGCTACAAGGAGAAAATCTGGATTCTTGAAGGAAACTCACATGGAACTCCACCATAGAAAGTCCTAACCACCCTCAAAGTCTTCAATTTATCCCTGAACAACACCCTCCAAGTTAGGGCTCTTGACCAATCCCCGAACTCCTTTTGTCCTCAATTCTCTCCTAGGCCTAATTGGGCTATTAGTTCACTTTTACAAAGAAAGTTCTTGAATTTTGATTCACTTTCCAATAAATATAAATGGAACACTTTTTGGATCACACAAAACTTCTAAATCCAAGGATTTAGACTTCCATTCCACCCCTGGGCTGAGTTGTGCCTCAAAAACCCAATTCTGGACACTCACATCTAAATGCCTATCTACAGGGTTTAGTCTTTTCTCCTTCCATAGACTATCTCCTGATTTAAGACCAAAAACATCTTAAAGCACATCCTCTTTCCTGTCTTTCCACCAAGGCTTAGGCTTTTCCAATGCTGGAATCTCAGGGAAAGAGGAATTTAGTCTCGAAACCCTAGTTAGGGCCTTCCTTCGACTAGTGGCTACACAAAAATGGATAAATTTCATTCTACTTGGTTTCAAGAATTAAAACCAATTTCAAAAATCCCATAAGACACCAGGATAACTTTCCAAGTCCTTCAGTGATGCATTGGTGTCCGTACTGAATTGTACAACTCAAATTACAGTCAGAATTTGTAGGAAAATAGTTACATTTTTTTATTTGCATAAAAATTGTTTTAATAGGATCACTCCAAGCCTGGAGAAAGGTTTCTCAACCTTTTTCATACATTTTCAAAATATTTCCAACCGAAAAAAAGTGGTTGTGAATGTTGGGATTCAAATCTTGCACTTTTTTGCAAAAGTTGCATTATGCAACATTGACAACTTTTTGCAAAAGTTGTTAGTTGTCAACAATCTTGTAAGGTTCTAAACCTAGACTCCACTTAGGACCTTAGAAATTTTATATTAACAATTCCAACTTTCTTTAGGCCTCCTAGAATATTCTATCCCAACATAACTAAAATTTGACCAAAAATGGCTAAGGTAGACAACTAGGTTTATAACAATACCTATTGTCACCTTGCCTTACAAATAGGAATTTATTATTGACATTGGATCCTAGATCCAATTACTACCCTAACCCTTTGTATTTGGGTCCACTAGTGTGCTTGAAATAGATGAACTTGAGGGTGCTCCTACACCATACTCCCGGGGTGCACTGATCTCAAGTCCTCTTGAGATGAGGTCTTGAAAAGTTGAGCCATGCCTCTAAATTTTTTGTTCATCCATCCATATAGATTCTTCTTTAGGACTCCCTTGCCACTGAACCAAATGTTTCTTATACAAATTCTTTCTCATTTTTTTGATGATCTTTGTATCCAAGATCTTGTCAAGCTTCTTTGGCTGATGAGGTGGTATGCCTGCAACATCTCCTTCAAGTTCTTCTATCTGGATTTCAGAACCCACATTCACATCACCTTTATATGGGGTTAGATCACAAATATTAAATATGGGAGAGATACCAAGGTGTGAGGGAAACTCTATCTCATAGGCATTCAACGCATGCTTTTTCAATACTAGATAGGGTCCTACTTTCTTCATGAGTAGTTTAGTATGCTTGACCTTAGGTAATCTCTCCTTCCTCAAGTATGCTCATACCAAGTCTCCAACCGGCAACTTGACATCCCTCCTATGTTTATCTTTTTCTTTCTTATACTTCTCTGCACTCTTCTCAAGTTCCAATCTCACTGAGTCATGAATTTCTTTCATACTCTCTGCAAACTCCTCTCCATGAGCCTTACTAGGGATAAAGTGGGACATTTCACTAAACCAGTCTACTAAAACATAAATACTATCATATCCCTTTTGTGTTCTATGCAATCCCATCACAAAATCCATGCTGCAACTCTCCCAAGGCCTTGAAGGAATAGGTAGAGGTTGGTATAGTCCTACATTTGTGGATGCACCCTTGGCTCTTTGACAGATTGTACATGTCTCTACAATTTTCGTTACTTCAGTCTGAAGCTTAGGCCAATATAGAACCTTCTCACTTGTTCCAATGTCTTGTCCAAACAAAAATGTCCCCTCATGTTTCCTACATGCTTTTCTCTAATGATGTTCTCCCTCATTGAAAAATTTGGGATGCATAATTGGTGTCCTTTGAACAAGAGTCCATTTTGAATCAAATAATCTGCATACTCAACATGATAAGCCTTAGAAAAGTGAGAACATACCTTATAAATATCACTAAAATCATCATCATTCTTATAAATGTCCTTTAATGAATCAATACCTACACTTTGAAGTTGGATTTGTTGCACAACTAGAGTCCTTCTCGATGCATCTGCCACCTTGTTGGAAAATCATTTCTTATGTTTGATTTAAAATGTGTAGGCTTGTATTGATTCCACCCACTTCATGTATTTGTGGCTTAGTTTCTCTTGACTATTTAAGAAACTCAATGCTTGGTTGTCTGTGAAGACAACAAATTCCTTTCGAAGGAGGTAGTGTCTCCATTTCTTTAATGACTAGACTAGGGCATATATTTCCAAGTCATAAGAGGAGTATTTCATCTTTTCTTCATTCAATTTCTCACTGAAAAAGGCTACATGTCTTCCCTCTTGGCTCAAGACAACCCCTATAGCCAGATTTGAAGCATCACATTCAATAGTGAATATCTTTTGAAAATTAGGGAACACTAGGATAGGTTTCTCCATTACCTTTTTCTTCAGCATTTGGAAGGCTTCTTATGCATCCTTGTTCCACACAAACTTACACTTTTTCCCACCCTTAATGGTCTCAAGGATAGGAGCACACAACTGACTAAAATTTTTGATGGACTTTCTATAGAAAAAGGAAAGTCCATGAAAGCTTCTAACCTCAGTCATTGTTCTAGGAGAAGGCCAATTCAAGATGGCTTCAACCTTTTCAAGGTCCATTTTGATGTTCCCTCCTGAAATCACAAATCCAAAGTAAACAAGTTCTTCTTGCATAAAAACACATTTCTCCATGTTTATGAAAAGTTTTTCTCCATGTAGTCTCTTCAAGACCAAATTAAGGTGTTCTAAGTGCTCTTCCTTATTCACACTGAAGATAAGGATGTCATTGAGGTAAACTATGAAAAATTTTCTAAGGAATGGTTTGAGCACCTCATTCATGAGCCTCATGAATGTGCTAGGAGCATTTTGTTGATAAAAGGGCATCACCCTCCATTCATACAAGCCTTCACTAGTTTTAAATGCAGTCTTCCACTCATCACCAGCCCTAATCCTAATTTGGTGGTAGCCACTCTTCAAATCCACCTTAAAATAGTACCTTGAACCTCCTAAGTGATCCAATAGATCCTCTATCCTAGGCATAGAAAATCTATACCTAATTGTGATTCTATTTATTAGTCTAGAATCAATGCACAATCTCCATGTGCCTTCCTTCTTAGGGACTAAAAGTGCAGGTGTTTCATAAGGACTGAGAATTTTAGTGATTAAACCCTTATCCAAGAGTTCTTGAATCTATCTTTCCATCTCCTTATTTTTCTCTGGAGTTAACTTATATGCTACCTTTTTGGGTAAGGTTTCTCCTGGGATCAAGTCTATGTTGTGCCTTATGTCTCTGATTGGGGGAAACTCATTTGGCAAGTCTTTGGTGACAATGTCCTTATACTGGTCAAGTACATCTACAACTTACTTAGGGCCTACTCTTCTCAAGGGTTTTATTTCCTTCTCAGCTTTATTAGGTCTATCATCCTTAGGTAAAATGACTAGGGAACAGCAAGGGGTCTTGTCTTTTTTCAAAGTTTTCAAAAACTCCTTTTCACCTGCAAACAAAAATTTAGAATCTTTTTTCTCTTTTGCAAAATCAGACAGTGGTAAGAAATTTACCTTTTCATCCTTGTAGTTGATGGTGTATGTGTTCAGACTTCCATCACGGTGAACCTCCACATCATATTGCCAAAGTCTCCCAAGCAACAAGTGGTAGACATCCATTGGAACAATGTCACAGAGAACTTTATCTTTGTACTTCCCAAGTTGGAATTCCATCCAAGATTTCTCTTCTATGACAATTGTTTGCTTCTTTGTGAGCCATGAAACCTTATAAGGATTTTTATGGTGCACCCTTCTCAACTTCAATTTATTTACTGCTTCTTCTGACACCAATTTGTCCGTAGACACACTGTCAATCACCATCTTGAAAAATTTATCTCCAACTTTGCAGGTGGTCCTGAATAGACTCTTCCTCTGAGGGGTTTCTTGAGTGCTTGGAGCCTTCACCAATGTCCTCCTCATCATGAGGACTTCTCCTTCCTCAGGTGGTGCATAAAACCCATGTGTATTGTCTCCTTGGTTCTCTTCTTCTCTAACCATGTTTTCCCTTCTCTCTACTTGATTACTTGTGTTCTCTGGACACTTGGATGCTAAGTGCCCTTGTTGGTTACATCTATAACACCTTGGAGGTCCTGAACTTCTTCCTCCAAACATTCCCCTTGAGTCTCCTTGTATCCCTCTATAGGAGCCTCTAGAACTTCTTTCTCGAAAAGAGTTCTGTGACTGGTCTCTCCAAAGTTCCTAGGAGTTTTTCCTCTCCCACTATTTGTCACTCTTCCTCTACTATCAAAGTCTCTCTGGCCTCTACCTCTTCCACTTTTCTCTTGCCTCCTCTTGACACTAATACATTTGGTACCAAATTGCAACGGCAGTGCCATTGTAGTTTTTCTATCACAACCTTGTCATCGTCGCAATTGCGATGGTTTGTCGTCATAATTGTGACAACAACAAGGTTGTGATAGAAAAACTGCAACGACACTGCCGTTGCAATTTGGTACCAAATGTATTAGCGTGAGTTTTTCCTCAACTTTTAGTGCTAATTGATAACACTTTTGGACTCTAGTAGGGGAACATAAAATTAGTTCATCGTGGATGTTTATCCTCAACCCTTGCATATACCTAGTAATTTTTCCACTCTCTGGTTCCACAAACTTAGATTTCATGGTAATTTTATAGAATTCATCAGTATAACTTTAGATATCCATCTCCTTCTGCCTTAAACTTTGTCTCTTCCTATGAAATTGAACTTCATAGTCTTTAGGCACATAGGATTCTTTCACCAAGGTCATCATATTATTCCAAGTGCTCACTAGATTCTTGTCCATCTTCACCCTCTCTGATTGAGTGAAGTACAACCAAGTTAGGGAAGATCCCTTCAACTTGGACTTTGCTATCTTAAGATTTTGATGCTCTGGTATCTCTTCACAATCAAAGAAACTAGTGAGTGATGTAAATAGGGATTGGTTTCTATGGTGTCCTTATTGGATATAAGGATAACCTTATGCATTCTACTAGCTTATTAGGGTTCATTGAGATACCCTATTCTATATAGGATCACAATCCTATCCTTCCCACTGCCCCACCTACTTACACCAAGTCAATTGCTTACTAAACCAATGGATCTATCTTACTGTCCACCTTGCATAATCACAAAAAAATGGTTTCTTCATGATTAATAATGAATGGGGGATGTGTTTAGATGTTATTGAATCCCATTCAATCTTCTTCCTTCAAACCAGATGAGTTTTGTGACTCAAACTTACAAAACTATCCTCTTTGCATCAAAATAGGGCTACTAGAATTAGCCCTATTTGAGAGGTTTTCTCCCTTTAACTCCAAATTTCCCTTAACAAGCCTGAAAATAGATTTTATATATGAATACCATCTATGGAGACCTATAATATTTTCAAGGTCACAGCTCCTCAAGCTGTCCGTACACTAGAAAAGCACTCTAGGTCAATAATTGAGGGTTTTAGCTTGTTTAAAACAGTCCTCTCTAGGGTCACTTCAAACCCATAGAAAAAATCCACTTGGAAAATTCTCCTTCTAGATCGTAATCCTTTACACATTCCCCTAACTTCTTCCCATCTTGGATTGAAGCTTTCAATGCATTGAACCCGGTGCCTTTTGCCTTTAAGCTCTGATGATGCCTAGCCGAGTGCTATCAAATCGCCTAGGGAATCAATGCAATGCCATCAAAAATGGTTTTTTGGGCCCCTCCTTCTCCACACAACACAATATACAATTCCAATCCCATATATAAAAAACCCACAAAATTCCTATGGTGGGAATGGGAGTGGCAAGAACATTTTCATGGAAAGCTCAACTAGTGGCAACAAACTGCCTAGAAATGAATGATTTTTAAAACCTATCAAAATGAACTATTCCTAAATTTCATAATTAATGAAAAAGGTATTTATGAGCATTATTAACATGGATCCAAGGTTATATCATATGTTTCAATCCATTTAGCCTTGCATGCAAATAAAAAGTAGCTCAGAGGCTGTCCACTATGACAGCAAATTGGTACAATACAATAATACTTTAAAATATAAGAAGATCACCTCCTTTAAACTCTAAATATGAATGAAAAATTATTATATGATCATGAATAACATGAAATTAATGGTAAAACATAGCTTCTAATCCATTATATGCTCCATGCAAGCAAAAGACAATGATAATGTAAAAATTGTGAGAGTAAGAGAGAAAACCCTTCAAAACATTATGATGATGGATTCAAATATAACTCTGGTGTGAATAGAAAATGTGTATCCATATCATTTGAATCAGGATAAACATCTAACATGAATTCTTTCTATCTCTTTCACATACATGTAATGAAAAAATGCAAAACAATGATCTTTCTCAAAAACTCAAAATTTTCTCCATCCTAACTTCTTGCTTTCTGTTAAAAATTCTATCTCGTGGTTTTGAATAGGTTATCCATGTCCTATGTAACCTCCCATTATTTATTGAGACATTAAATTCATCATTTTCTTCTCCTATCTTGGTCTGCAACATTCTCATGAAAGTTGTTATGCAAAATCCAAAAGTTGTCATAGCAACTTTTTCTCTTTTTGGCTTTTCCTATGAAGTAGGATTTTGGATCTTTTTGTGGTTTTTCATAAGGTATGGTAATAATTTGTGGCCATGATCTAGCCTCTCAAAAATCATTCTTCCTTCTTTGCCCCATTTTTGCACTTTTTTTTTTTCCATATTGACAACTTTGACCAGAATTTACAACTTTTGCAATATTAAGCCAACCTTTTAGGTTTCTTCATTAATGGTTTGAATATGACATATAAACATCCTTAAATTCATGAAAACATAGCCTAAGTTATTCAATTCTTCTTTTAACTCTAGGACTCATCCCTGCAATATCTCCTTGAAGGACACACAAACAAATTCTAAGCAAACTAACTAGACATGGATTGACCTAGTCAAATCCATCTTAGGGAAATATAACAAATGACCTTATAAGGTCCAAAAACACTCTCATGACTTGGCTAGAGTCAGTACATGCCCAGAATAAAGAGCTAAGGGTTTGAGCTAGGTGTGCTCCTGCACCATAGTCCCCCAAATAAAAGAAAGGTTAATCCATCCTTGGATTGAGCATGTTTGGATCAATGTCCAACCTCTTGAAGTCTGTTTCTCTGATCCAAGTAGCATCAGGATCCTCTTTTTCATGCCATTTTACAAGGTGCTCCATGTATTCTTTGTTCCTAGTGTTCTTGCAGACCCTTCAGTCTAGTATCTTTTCAGCTATCATAGATGGAGTAGGGTTCAAGTTTAGATCTTTTACCTCTTATATGACGTCTTGAAGGTTCTGATCAACATCTTTCATTGGTCCTTTGTATGCTATCAAATTTTCAACATTAAAAACCAGTGATAGCCCAATGTCTTGAGGAAGCTCCACCTTGTATGCATTGTTTCCATACTTTGCAAGTATCTTGTATAGACCTAGCCTCTTCATTTGTAGCTTGTGAGGAACACCTTTTTGAAGCCTATGTTTGTTCAAGTGTACCATCACAAAGTCTCCAATCTAAAACTGAACATCCCTCTTTGTTGCATCCACCTTTCTCTTCACCTTTTCAACATTATCAATCAAGTTATTTCACACTTTCATGGACCTCTCTCATTGAATGAGAAAATTCCTCAGCATATCCACTACCATGCCTTCCATCCTTCAATTCTCTAAGTTCAAAAATCCCTCTTGGGTGAAAGCCATAAACAATTTCAAAAGGACTCTTACCAGTTGATCTATTCACTGTATCATTGTATGCATATTCAGCTTGTCCAATGAGTTGATCCCATGCTTGACCATACTCATTTGTGAGGGATATCATCAAGCTACCAAGACAACTATTGACCACCTTTGTTTGACCATTTGTCTGTGGATCATAGGAAGATACAAAAGACAAGTTAGTGCCAAGATTTTTCCATAAGGTCTTCCAAAAATGGCTCATGAATTTGGTGTCCCTATCTGAAACAATACTAAGTGGGAGTCTATGGATCCTCACCACTCCACTAAAAAACAATTGAGAAATGTTACAAGCATCATGAATAGTCTTACAAGGTATGAAATGAGCCATATTACTAAATATGTCCACAACAACATAAATACTATCATATCCCTACCTTGTTCTTGGCAAACCAACTACAAAATCCATGCTTATGCTTTCCCATGGTCTGGTTGGGATTGGAAGTGGCTGATAAAGACTTGCATCGGAATATGTGCCCTTTTCTTTTTGACACTCTACACAACTCTCAACATACTATCTAACATCTCTATTCATTCTAGGCCAGAAATAGAACCTAGTGACTAGCTCTTGAGTCTTATTGACTACAGAATGAGCACTTAGTGCTCCATTATGTCTTTCCTAAATCAAATTATCTCTAATAGACCCTCTAGGAACACAAATCTCACCTCCTTTAAAAAATAAATCATTCAACAAAGTATATTCAAAAAACTCACCATGAAAGTTGTTTTTAAACTCCTTGCATACCTTGTAGATTTGGGCAAAATATTCATCTTCAACATATAGGTCTTTGAAGCTATCAATACCTATGCTTTGTAGTTTAACTTCTTGGACTGTGAGAATCCTTCTTCTCAATGCATCAACAAAATTATTTTTTACTCTCTTTTTATGCTTGATATTGAAAGTGTAGGCTTGTAGATATTCCACCCACTTCATGTGTTTGCTGCTAAGTTTTTCTTGAGAGTTAAGGATGCTAAGAGCTTGGTTATCAATATATACTATGAAATAATTTGGTAGAAAGTAGTGCCTCCACTTCTTGAGTGCTTGGACTAGAGCATACAACTCTAAGTCATAAGAAGAGAACTTCTTCTTTGCATCATTTAGCTTCTCACTATGGAAAGCTAATGGTCTTCCTTCTTGGCCTATGACAGCCCCAATGGCCACCTTAATTGCATCACATTCTACTATAAAAAGCTTATCAATTCTTGGAAGAACTGGAGTAGGCAACTCTGCTATTTTCTCCTTGAGTATTTCTAGCCCTTTCTCAACTTGTGGTGTCCAGTGCAACTTTGTCTTCATCCCACCTCTAATGGAGTCTAACATAGGTGCACAAATCCCACTAAAATGTCTAATAAACTTTCTATAATACTGAGCTAGACCATAAAAATTTCTCAACTATGTTGAAGCCTTGGGAGTAGGCCAACTTAGAATGGCATCCACCTTTTCTTGATCCATTTTGAGGTCACCCCGAGACAAAACAAAACTGAGATATACAAGCTCCTGTTTCATGAAGTCACACTTCTCCAAATCGATCATTAGCTTTTCATCGTACAATTCCTTGAAAACTATTTTCAAATGCCTAATATGCTCCTCCTTATTTTTTTTGAAAACTAAAATGTCATCTAGGTAGACAACAACAAACTTACCAATGCATTCTACTAATACCTCATTCTTAAGCCTCATAAAAGTTGAGGGAGCATTAGATAAACCAAATGGAATTACAATCCATTCATACAAACCTTCTATAGTTTTGAATTTTGTCTTCCATTTATCTCCTTCATTTATCCTAATTTGGTGGTAGCCAACCTTAAGGTCAATTTTGTTGAAGTACTTTGCCTCCCCTAAACAGTCCATTAGGTCTTTAATTCTAGGTATTGGGAACCTATATCTAATAATGATTCTATTAATTTCTCTAGAATCAATACAAAGTCTCCAAGCTCCTCCTTTCTTAGGTGCTAAAATAGTAGGGACTGCACATGGGCTTATGCTCTTTCTAATTAGGCCTTGGTCTAATAACTCTATGATTTGTTTGGCTATTTCCTCATTTTGTTGAGGGGTCATCTTATAGGCATCTTTTTTGGGTAAGGTAGCTCCTGGTATGAAGTCAATCTTGTGGCTAACAAGTCTCTTAGGAGGTAGGGGAGTGGGCTGGCCAT
>MU226921.1:2086354-2112728 GCA_018584345.1 Thuja plicata | reverse complement strand
TATATATATATATATATATATATACACATACATACATACATATATACATACACATTATGATTAAATATATATTATATATTGAGATTATATATAAATTGGATTTATAAAAGAAAGTTAAAAGTCATATATTCTGATCTAAAAAAAAGTTAACATGGTATCAAAGATAGGTTCCTTTGTTAAAGCCTAACTGCTAGAAGGAAGATTAAGATTAGACTTTTGTACCTACAGAATGACAAATGGAATCAGGCTCGGAGATAAACATGAAGGTGCTTCAAATTTTGAATCATGGAAACTTTGAATAATGTTGGTACTAAGGAAGAATGAGCTAAGGACAATAATAGAAAATCCTCTTAAACCTCATGGAAATGATGAGAAGAGTCAATGGGAAAAGTACAATACAAGAGCAATATAATTACTAGAAGATGGACTTATTACTGCAAATTTGTTGAAATTTTGGAAATCATTAGAAATACATTAAAGAAAATTATCTCATCTTTCAAATCAAAAGTGATGTTATGAGATAGCTAGGAATATGATGGTACCAGTTCATGGTTTCAAAAAAAGATCAAAAGATTTGGTAAGATAGTGGAATAGGTGACAGTTAAGGATGATAAGAAAAAAAACCTTTTATTATATGGACACTAGGGTAGTTTTATTTTATGAATTGATTGAAACCATTTCATAATTCTTTCCCCATTGCATAGTCATGGATGGAATTTTTTCCAATGGATATGATCTAACCATGTAGCAAGAGTCAACACAATGGAAAAAACCAACTCAAAATAAAGAATAGCCAATCAACATGCTCTAATAGATCTTCGCATTATGATGGAATGAGATATTTATAACACATTGGCCTGCAACATGAATATTACAAAATTTTAGTATACATGCCTGATTACAAAATAAATCTAGCCTTAAACCCAAATTCTATCCTCCAAGGTTATCTTCATGAGAACTGCCTCCATCAGAACTACCAAAACAAAGATCAAGAGCCCCAATATAGAGCCTTCACAACTCATAAGTTGACAAAATCAATTACATTTTCCAAGAATAAAAAATGCAATAAAACAAATATAGTTTAGGACCCTATCATAAAGATCTCATTTCCATGATGTGCAAATGATGCATGATCTAAGAGAGACGTTGGCCAAAGATCCATGAACATGAAGATATGAGTCACCAAGCTTTGGAGATTGGGAATTGCTTCATGAGATCAGAAAACTCCAATTGACCATATGAACATGAAGAACATTCCAGAACTGACCAAGAATTTTAAATATATTTACAAAGAAGTTTCAAAATGAGGTGCAAACCCAGACATAGGTAAAATATGATGTCTACAACAAACCCTTAGGGTCGCAGAAACAAATGATCCAAAACCAAGGAACACAATAGGAAACACACAGAACTACTAACTAAGAAAAAACTGAAAGGGAAATATTTTTGGGTGATGCAAGATTGCCAACGACCCAAGGATGCTCCTACATAACCCCACAAATCTAGAGGTATTATTTCCTACACTCACATGCAAACACATGTATTTATTATATTCATTCACTAGCATATATTGAAGAATTGGTCCATTTATATCTCACAAGTCCTTCACAAGGCCCTTTCATTTATATTTTACTTCTGAGAGCTGTCGATGTGCTTTATGAAGTCTGATATCCTCCTTAGGACTATCAAGAAAGTGAGACAGATGGCTTTCTTGGGAGAAATTGTCAAAGAAAGGTGGTGTAGAATGGTTAACGACATAGATTACCTAGCTTTGGGAGAAGGGAAATTTATTCTTGGAGAGGAATTATTGGAAATGAATCATGTGTATAGAGTTAATAGTTATATCCCAATAGTTTTTCTTTTAGTTTCATTGGTGATAGGTTTGTCAAGGATCGAGGTGACTTTACTTTGCAGAGAAGTGTTCAAGAATAACCTTTTGGGGGATTTAGAAAGAATGGTGAGAAATGTAGATGAAAATATACAAATTTTGTATCTGGTAGACTTGGATAAGGATGGCATTATGGAAGGAATTGCTAAGAGACCAATTATGGGCAAGTGCAAGAAGTTGGGTCCCAATTCGGCAGAATTCTTATGAACTTAAAAAATGCCGCTAGAAATGGGAACCTATTTTTTTTAAAAATGGGCACCTGTTTTAGGCTCGCATGCGTGATCAAAAAATTCAAAAAAATATTAAAACGAGTACTCATTTTTGAAATTTGTTTAAAAAATTATGCATAGAAACTTATTTTACACACTGATTAATTATATTTAATCTAAACAAGTACATGTTTTTAAATGCGTGCCCCTTTTTTTGAAAGTTAAATTTACAAGCCACCGTTTGCATTGGATTTCGGTTCAGGACAGGCTTGGTGGGACCAAACCTATGCTTGGACCTCCACAACAATGGCCAAGGCACTGGACTACCAAATTTATGCCTTGCCATAATTTTTTGAGGGTCTTGCTAATCAATTTTTTTGATGAAATAAAAACGTATTTGAGTTCTTACTATCTAGATATAAAAAATATTCATTTCATAGTTATATGGTTAATTTTACTATTTTTGAATATTTAATCAAAAGTGGTATCTAAACCTAAAATAGTGAGGTTTTCTAAAACTTTAATAACTTTTTTATTTTTATGTTTCTGACAACAATATAGATATAATTTTATTGAAAATGAAAATATTAATATTGAAAAAATGTGAATTTTTCATCAAATTATGGTGGTCGTACAACAAAGGTTTCAAAAATATACTTTACAACCAATTAAAAATTATTAAAAATATAAATATTCAATAAGAAAAACCAAAATATTCTCATCAATCTTTGGTGTCTTAGGTATCTTTCCCGAAAAGGAGTCACAAAAATTCATTTACTTAGTTAAAAAAATGGTGGCCGTACATGTGTGTGGTATAGTCCTAAAACAAAAATTTAAAAAAAAAATGGTTTTTAAGCATGCCTAAAAAAACAAATTCTACCATGTGGGTATTGAAATAAATTACATATTTGAAAATTAGAGTCTTAGAAATACATTTTATTACAGTGAAGTTTTATGATATTCAAACTCTAAGGACCTCATATTTTGACATCAATTGAAAAAAAATTTAAAAAATATGGAAAACACTTCCACTTTTTGCGTAAAAGTGGGACTCAACTTCTTGCAGCCTCCCTTCTATCAAGCAGAGATTGGAGAAACTTTGGAGCTCATCGTCTAGTGGTCCAGAGGAATATTAATTTCCTAAAAATGTGGTCGAGGATAAAGGTGGCGGTCGAACCAAAATTGTTGAAAGCTTATATGTTGAATGGAGGTTAGGTCCCTATACATGATGACGAAGAATCGGGTTCACATCAGTGTGCAGAGAGCTATTTAGTGGATACCAGCCTTAGGAAAGTAGATAGGTGATTTGCGATGGAGGAGGGTTCTAGTAGTTCTCATGGTTTGAAGAAGTCAGTTAAAAGAAGCATGGAGATTTTATGAGCTAGATGATGGTTGCGCTCCCAGAAAAAAGAGATGATTTCCTTAATGGGTCGTAATTGGTGCAAGATAGGTTGTTTTCGCTCAAGTTTTTTGTGGTTTTGGTAATTTATCTTTTGGTTGTAGTCTAGTGGGTCTATAGCATATAGTATTATCTAGATGGTTTTGATAATTTTGGGGCTCTATTGTGCTTTGTATCTCAAAGACTTTCTTCTCTTCCCCGGTGTGGGATTCATAAATATGGGTATAATTGGGTTGATTAACTGGTCTCATTTTCAGTAGAACTCTTTTACAAACTTTTTAAATATTGATAGTTGTTAATGTTATAGTTTTGGTTAGATCTATAATGAACATACTAAGTTGATATAATAATATTATATTATTTATATAATAAATATTATATTATATTGTTGATTAAATTAAATTCATTTGTTATATATATATATATATATATAGATATATATATATATACACAAATGAATATTATTAACAATATTAATATATCGATCGAGACTTAGTATTAAGCAGTCCACGACTTTATGTAATAGTCGTATGTGTCGTTGTAACTATATAAATGAATGGTATGAATAACACATAATTATATATGTGTTACTATAATTGGTAAGTATTGTAACACATATATTATTATGTGTTACGTACTGCATATTATATAGGTTCCATGGTAACTATTATATGAAACAATTCAAATGAGAAATGCCTCATGTAGAGACATGTCTCTACTACGTAGACGCATGTCTATACATGAGACATGATCCTATATTTATATGGATTTTAGATCCACTTAAAGGCACAAAGAAAAATAGCAGTGTTTTCTCAAGTGTAGATTTATATATTGAATATATATAAAATTTATCAGTCTTATATACATAAGACACATAGTCTAATATATCATATGTGATCATGTATATTAGCATGGTATTAGAGTAGCTCAGTCTAAGGGATCTTTATGATGTTAAGTGGTTCTGGAAATAGGAAGGTGTGTATATCATTGAGGATATCTTATTACATCTTAGAGCTTATTAATATCTGAAGAAATATTTATTTGATGTTTTCTTTATTACTCATTATCATCATGGGAAGTAATCCAATTGAAGGAAAAAACTTTTACAAATACTTTCACAAAATTACAAGAAAATCATTTATGAATATTAGCGATTGTAGGAAGAGTGTTCTGATCAATACTGAACATTTGTGTGAAAAGTCAGACATTAGAAATTTTGACATTATTGTGGGCATATAGTGATGGATCTATTTTACCAATGTAATCGCCTACAAACATTGTTGTCGATAGCTATGTTGAGAAGCTCGACGTGGAGAATTCATTCTGCATGGTCCAAGATGATCCAAGATGTCAAAATAAATCCTAGGAGATACCGGAGAAGTTCTATGGGACTGATGCACCCACATACACAAATACCATGAGGGTTTCTTGAAGGGTCGGGCAATGGACCAGGATACAAAACTGTATATGGAGAGGCTCCATTTGTTAGCAAGCCATTTTTGTAATTTGATCATGAGTTATAATTTTGTTGGGAGGATAGACGATGCTCTTGAAGTTTTCAATTCACTTGTGGAGAAGGATTTGAAACACAATATATATGGTGGAGAAGGATGTGGAGAGTTGTGTATGGTGGTAAATATTATATGGAGCATGCTATAAATGTTTTTGCAATCATAGAAATGACACCATTGTGAACATTGTAGCATAATTCATCTATAGAATGGTTAGAAGAGCGATTATCCATTGATGTCCCATCAGATCGATTAATCCTCTATCACTAGAAGAAAAGAGCACTCGGGGAGGATACAGAACCATATATTGCGTTGAATGAAAGACAAAGGGTGGAGTTTAGATAATTGCATCGATCTTCTCATGTATGCACCCTAAAATGGTCACCTAGACTATGGGCCCCCATTCTTCAATTTATCAAATGATAGAATTAATTTATCAGATTCCAGAATCAATGCTTTGCAACATTATCAATTCAAATTAATTTCCTTGATCAAATTGTAATTAATTCAATTATTTCAATATTTCCTAAGGATTGATCATTTCATCAATTATCTTATTTAATTAAAAGAAAAAAATCCCTTTTTATTAAATAAAGTAATCTTATTTAATTAAAATCCCTTTTTAATTAAATAATTTTATCTTATTTAATGAAAATCTCTCTTAATTAAATAATATTATCTTATTTAATTAAAATCTCTATTTTAATAAAATAAAATAATCTTATTTAATTAAAAAGAAAATCCCTCTTTTAATTAAATAAATAAAAACCCCACTTAAATCCCTCTTTATGATGAAAAAGGAAATAAATTAAATAAAAATAAATAAAAAATCTTTTTTCTTCACATATGTTCCTAAGTGGTGGGCTTTTTGCCTCTTAATCATAGCCTTTGATTTTGCCTTTTTAAGATATGAGCACATGGATCAACCAAGATTTAATCTCCACAATTGCTCATTTCTTTTTACCTCTTAATCTCTACCGTCCATTGCTCTTTAAAAGAAAACCTCTCCTTCTCATTTGGATAATCAAGATATACACTTTTATGCTATTGTTATGCTGCAGGTTTGGAGAGGGATCTTGGAGGAGAGTTTGAGCATTTGATCTTGAACCATGCAACTTCTTCTTCTTGTCATATTCTCTCATGCATCCATAGAAATCCATTTAGAGTAGATTCATGTTAATTTAGATTCATATTTCCTTTCATAGATTAAGCTTGCATATTTCTTTTGATACATTGTTATCATATAGATTAGTTTCCTTCCATGCATTTTTATCATACAAAATAGATTTCATTCTCATTTGCAATGCGTATTTGGTGATCATAGAGACTATAATTATTTCTCTTTCTCTTGGAATCTTTGATTTTATGGTGTATTTGCATGGGCACAAACTAGGTCAATCTAAGGGCCTCCATCACAAGCACTTGCACTCTATGAATAGGGATCTATGAATCACCATTTGAGACCTCATTCTTGAGAAATCTTGAATATAATGACTCATAGAAGTGTATCAACATTTTAGCACACATTTTTGGTGCCCACCGTGGGGCAACTCACCTTTACATGCTGGTTTTGATTATTTTTTGAGCTAACCCCCTTGTGCATATTTTCTTGGAGACAAAACCCTAGATTTTCAAAGATTTGATCATATCTCCCAAATGACTTAGAGTTTTGGTCTGAATTTTTTTACAAGTTGGCGACATATCAAAGAAGTTTGAGTAAAAAATTTAGAATTTTACACAATATCATGAATTTTACACAATATCATGAATTTTTTACAAATTGTTCTTTATTTTTCATAAAATATTTAATTTTCAGTGCAAATCAGCAAATTTTTCAGAAATTTTTACATTTTTGGAAAGGTATTTAAATTATATAGGGGGTCCATTATTTGTGTTTTAAATTTGGATGCAATATCATAGCTCATTTGGTCGATTTATGAAAACTACTCTATTTTGGGAAAACAACTCCTTAGGGCACAAATGAAAAGATCTTTTTAAAATTCTGACATTTTTGGAAATCTCTCTATTTTTAACATCAGTTTATTTTTTGAATTTAGGTTTTGGGATCCGAATTCATGTCATATACATCCAATATTGTTTACAAGGTCAAAAATCAAAATTATAAAAAGGGCCTTTTATGATTAAATTGCACTTCTTTTTCACATGGTTCAATGCATGATATGAGTTGTCATTTAGATTATTTTCTGGTTATTATTGCTCCTAACAATTGATTTTAAGATCTAACCCTAGGTTTTGCATAAGTTGATTATACATTACATATCATGTTTGTTGTTTTCTATTTGCTGTGTTTTTCTAATTTTTATTTATGAAACAGCTTAACATGTGGTTTGCAGGACATTGAAAAGAAGACTCAAATAAAGACTACTAACGAATTGTCTTGTAGGCTGCCTTGATCTATAGCATGCTAAAATTTGTGCTTGCATTTCATTTTGTTTTATTACAATGGGAACCCACATGCAAGACTTCTAAAATGAACTTCTATTTTGTTATTTTAGGAATGGCAATGATGTAAGGAAACTATGCTCTCGCCCTTTTTTGGGATGATAAAAAATCCAAAAGCATTATTGTCATTTTCTTACTTGTTTAAAGTGTCTGTTCGATTCTAATTCTAAGGATTATATGAACATATACTCTCCCCTTGCCTTTGTGGATCTTGGGTGCAAGAGAAACTCATATAATTCTTCTAGTGTGGCTACCTCCCAAGTGCTTTAATAGAGCCAGTGAGAGTGGATTGCCCAACTGGTAATAGGCTAAATCTAAGCCCTTCCAAACCGGTATATAAAAAATCCCATTGTTATTAGTCTCATAGTGGACAGGTGTGAAATCATTGTGGCAACTGAAAAATCTCCTCTAGTACCCTAGTGGTGCGTTAAAGTCCCTACATTGTTAAGGTGAAAACCTTGCTTTGAAAGGATTGGGAGAGCCCTCTTAATTGGGAAAATGACTTGATCAAAACCACCTGAACAGATGCCTTGACTACAAACTTTGTTTTTTGACTAAAAACCCTTTATCTGTTGGCGCGAAAGGTCAGAGAATGACTAAGATGTCCCACATTTTCATAGCTCTTAGTAGGGACAACGGTCCTTTGGGAAGTGATTCCCTTGGGATTCAAAGCTTGGTGTGCCTGAGAAGTGAGTGCACTATAAGGAGGAGCCCGTGCCTTAAAGCTTCTAATTTGTCTACTATGAGTAGACATGGCTAAACTTTGGTTCAAGTGGGAATTCAAGAGATATTGTCTTAGATTACCTAGGTTATGAAGTGACTGTTCTATTTACAACAAACAATATGCTTGATGTGTCTTGTGTGAGTGCAACATCAAAAACATACACCAAACATCAAAACGATCAACATGTCTACATTCTTAAGTGTCAAATTGTCAACTTGCCCAATTTTTTATCCTATCATTTTGAGTCTTCCTTGGTTGATCTAGATCAAATTAGGTCACTTACCCCACTATTAGAAGCTTGTTTACACTTTGGATTCTTGCTTTTTGAGCTCTTTAAATAGTAATATTTGATTTCACAATTGACCTTTCTTGGAGTTGGTGAGCTAGAAACTATCCTTGTTGAGAACATAAACCTTTAGATTCTTTGATAACACACTTGAAGAGTTTTGGTAATCTCTTGTCCATTCACTTTCATACAAATTCAATTTTAATCAATATAACTTGGGTAAATCATCCTCCTGATCCATATGTGTTAGGGTATTCACCCGTTCAGTGGGCACCTCTTTGTTAGTGTTGGTTTTCACCCCTTGCAAAATTCTATCTTATCATCTCTCTTTTGGACAAGTGAATGTCTTTACTATCCTAGTTTGGTACCAATGTTTGTTAGGGTCATCCTATCAGATAGTACCTTTTCTTTCATGCCAATTACAACAAGATATCAAGTAGATCTAGTTAAACAACTCTAAGTAGTGTTTAACCAATTACCCTTAATTCAAACTCACCAAAAATGTAAGGGAAAAGAACCCTTATTTGATCAATCACCTAGGAACAACTCAGAAGTTTGGTTTGATTCCAAGAGTCACCTTAGTGATTTGGGTACACCCATAGCATCTTCTCACTTGGATATGGATATGAGTTAGACAATGACTTGACGAGAGAGGGAAGACATAGATAAATGCCTTGATGAAATATTTTCAAAACATAGAGATACCATTTCATTTGGTGGTTCCTATCATAATAGTCGACCAGCTTCACCCCTTATCTCAACAAGATATCTAGGTGCACACCAAAGGGATGAGAGAGGTAAGACACAAGCCTATAAAGATGATAAATTGCAACATGAAAACCAAGATGAGGAACTTTATGACACTTGCATAAATACATCTTCAAGATACATGAGTGAAAGACTTAAGATAATTGAGCCTGAAAAGAAAGCCTTCCTAGATAGAGAAGCTGAAAAGGAAGAGCAATTTAGACTCCTAGAGTTGGAGAGACAAACCTTGTTGGAAATAGAAAAAGAAATCCCTCTAGGAGGAGAAAGATATATTCTTGGATCAATGACTCAATGACCAATTTAATAACATGCATGTTAGTGGTGGAAATAACTCTCCTCCATCCATTCCTAAGACTCCACCAAGTGGAAGATTCTCAAGGATTCCATCACGGTCTCCTATCTCTAGAGGAAGAAGGGCTTCAAGAAATGATCATTATAGAAGATGAACACCTCCTAGGACCTCAAAACAAACTTCACAACACACTCATCATGGTTCACAATATGGGGGTAGTAGCTCAATTTTTTACCTCACCTCCCAAGACTTCATGTAAATGAAACAAGAGCCACTCTTCCAGAAGTATGTGGAGAAATATTTAGAGAAAAACAAAGACAAGTTCCTTGAGAGTGTAATAAACAAGGGTGCTAGAGTCCCCTACAACTTTCATGTGGATAAGAAGATTAAGAAGCAAGGTCCATCTCAAGAAGAGGAGATCAAACAACTTAAGAGTATGATGGAAAATATGTTAGCACACAAGAATTCGTTCTCACTTAATTCAATTTGTCCTAATACTTTTGAAAAAAGTGTTAACATGAGAGACTTCCCTAGAAAGGTTGAGATCCCTCAATATGACAACTATGATGGGAATGGGGATCCACATGATCATGTGCGCCAATTTTATACCATGAGTTTTGAGTTCCATCAAGATGACTCATACCTCATGAGGTTGTTCCCGAGGACTCTTAAGGGTCAAGCAATGGAATGGTTCACCAACATAACTCCTCCCGTCAAGACTTTCAAAGAGCATGTCCATAGATTTGTCCAACACTTTGCATACAACCTTTCAATATCTATCACCATGTTTGACTTATGTAACTAAAAGAAAATCCAAGGGGAATCCTTTGTCTGTTTCTTGTAAAGGTGGAGAGAACAATGCTCTCGCTACTATAGAACCATTCCTGAAAATGAAAAGATTGTCATCCTTGTTAGAAAATTGGTTCCCAAAATGTGGTATGAAGTGAGGAAGATGGTTTTTGATTCCTTTGACACCATGGTCAAAACTGCATGTAGGATTGACGATGTTTTGAAAGAAAAAGGAATTTTGACCAAACATGGAAACAACAACAACAACAACAACAACAATGGTCAAAACAAAAATAACCCTAACAAGGATAAAGGGAAGAACTCACACTGGAATAGGAACAAACCAGTGGTCAATGATGGAGTTGTGGACTCCTCTCAACCCAAATATCAAATTGTGCTCCACTTGTCTAGTGTTGTTCAAGACATGAAGTTGAATACATCTAATCAATAAGAGAGCAAGCAGAGATACCAAGATAGGCCTACGAAAGAAAGACGTCAATTTTCAAAACTTGGTGACTCATATGAGGATGTCTTGAAAACACTTATTGCTAACAACCTTGCACATCCTCAAGATCCCACAAAACATTATATACCTGATGTTAAGCCACATTGGTGGGATGAGAAATCCTTTTGCAAATTTCACAATGGTATTGGACATGACATTGAAAACTACTAGAAACTCAAGCATATTATTCAAGATCTCATTGAGAGTGGAAAAATTAAGATAGATGAATTGAACACCAACACCGATCATAAGGCATTCAAAGAACCACTTCCCAAGTATGAGAAGAGGGAAAACTCTAAAGATAAGAATGGAAAAGTTGAGATCAATTACACCTACATAGATGCAGAGAATACTATCAATATGCTTGAATTTGTAGAAGAAAATGTCAACATGATGAGGGGTAAAGATCCCTATGGTTATGATCTAGACATGGACTCTCCTCCTATCTTTGACGAAGAACCTATCATGGTGCTAAGGGGTCCTAACTCAAGAGTGTCATCGTAGACCCTTAATGCTGTCACACAAATTCAAGGTCTCGTTGTCATTAGAGGACCCAATTTGACTCAACCGAGTAAACCTAAGAAAGTGGCATCCAAGAATGTCATGTCAAAGCCATTAGTCAGTCCTAAGTCTACTTATAATCTTGTCGATCAGTTGCAAAGAACCCTAGCTCAGATTTTGATCTTTGAGCTCTTAGAGTTGTCCTCGAGACACAAGAAAGTCCTTAAGGATGCTTTGCACATGGAAAACATCCCCAACAACTTAGATGTTGATCAATTCCAGAACATGGTTAACCACATTGCTAGCCCTCATTACCTTACCTTTTCAGATGATGATGATAAAGCTTTGAGCCACCCACACAATCTTTCTCTTCATATTGAGGTCATGATCCATAGAACCCATGTTAGGCATGTGTTGATAGATGGGGGTGTTGGGTTTAATATATGTTATTTTAGTCTTTTGAAAGAGTTGGGTTATTCTGAAAAATTCATAGATACCAGGAAAAGGATCACCATAAAATCCTATGATGAGGAAGAAAGAAGTTTCAAGTGGTTGGCCATCCTTCTTGTTAGGATTGGCCTCATTGAAAAAGATATTTTATTTCAAATAGTTGATGTTGGACCCTTGCATATAATATCTTACTTGGTAGACTGTGGATTCATGATATGCAAGTGGTTCCATCTACCTATCATCAGTGTGTTAAGTTCCCTTACAATGGAATAGAGATTTGTATACCTGGGGATAATACTTTATCTGCTAACTCAATTTCAACAGGAACTCATGTTCCCCATAGTAGAGAAGTAGAAGACTTTGATGAAACCTTAGCTGAATGTAAAGACAATCTTAAATTAGTAGACCTTGGCATGGGGGGTATCAACTCAACTCCCTCAAAACATTACCAGTTTCACCTTGGTCTTATGGAAAACCTTCATAAGAAAAGTGACCCTCATCTTCAGCTATGTCTTTATTTGGCACATTTGTAGAAACCTCGGTGCCTATTCAAGATGAGAAAGAAGAGACATTTGTTAGAGACTGGATCTATATAGAAAAGAAATATATGCACAATGAGAACTTCTCTCTCTCTCCTAAGGCTTACAGATAGTGAAATATATGCACAATGAGAACTCTCTCTCTCAAAACAAGCACACTACTCCTATCCTTGATAAGTCAGATAGTGAAGATGATTTGGAATACATACCTAGTTTGACAAATAAACAAGACATGTGTGAAGATTGGGTCCCTTCCACTAATCTCCTCTAGGGAGATTCAGATATTCTGGTCACTCATGCATCGGTTGCAACTTTAGCATAAGAATTAGATATAGAAGATCCTTTCAGAGAATGTCAATGAAAGAATATTGTTCATTTATTGGAAAGAGAAGGTGATACTCTTGATGACGCTAGACCTTCCACATCAAGATGTCCCAAACCTTCATAGTGTAAACATCCTAGTCTCAGTTCAGACACAAGTTCATATGAGTATGAATGGGACTCCTTCTCAGAGCCTTCCACAATTGACATGGATGTTGATGTCATCCACACTTATAGTTCTCAACTTGAGGTAGTCAATTAGTCACATGTAGGATTAGAGGGTTTGAACCCACGTGTTGCATTAGTGGATGATTCTTCACTTGTTAGGAAGAATCCTGATTTGGGTAGCTTAGAAGGATACTGGACAGACTCTGACTCTTCAGTCACCAGCAATAATATCATTCATATTTATAACCTTGTACCAGTTGTTGACTTACCTCTTGTTCATCCTGACCTCAATGATTGGTCCCAACGCTATCAAGAACTTGATATCTTAACATTTCAAAATGACTATGTGATAGCCTATTACCTAAAGGCCCCTAAACACATAGTCCCTTCCACCAGTGAACTGACCACCAGCATGACAGAGCTAGACATCAAGTACCTTAGTGAAAAAATAAAGACAAAAGAAAATCAAAAGAATAGGAATACTGATGGTGAAAACCAGTGTGTGGCGGTGTCAGAACAGAAAAAAGTAAAAACAAATGATGTATCCAAGGGAAAAAATCTCTCTAAGGTGCCTGAGCATGAGGTACTTGATCATCTCCCTAGCTACTTTCAAGATAGATCTTAAGGGAAAATATTGAAAATGTTGTTTGTTTCTCCTCATGGGTACACGATTCTTAAGTCTTACAAGTTAATGTTCCCATGTACAAACAACATTGTTGAATATGAAGCTTTAACAAATGGACTTAAGATGGCCATAGAATGGAGAATCACAAAGTTACACATCTATGGGGAATCAAAGATGATAATCAACCAAGTTAATGATGAATATCAAACAAAAAATGAAAAATTGGTACCTTACAAGCAAATCGTTGATCCCTTGAAATGATACTTCACATTTGTCATGTTCAACAAATCCCTAGAGAAGAAAACAAGGCAACTGATTCTATGGCTACACTTGCTTCACTCCTTTAGTTAGAGAAACATGAATCTAGATTCAAATTCCTGGTAGAAGAGCTACACAACCCTATCTATGACTCCCAAGAAAGCCATGTCATTTGTACCCTTTTTGGTCGTGAGTAATCTCGTTATGGTATCATTTTCTCATACCTTCATGATGGCATTATCCCTAAAACCTTTAACTGATCTAAATGCAAAAACCTTACCTGAAACGCCTCTCACCATTCCCTTATCTCCGGTGATTTGTATAGGAGGTTTCTAGATGGAACACTTCTTAGATGCTTAGAAAAGGAATAATCCGACCAAGTGTTAGTTGACATCCATGAGGGCATCTATGGGGGAAATTCCAAGGGTCTTGCCATGGCCTGAAGGTTTCTTAGGGAATGGTACTATTGGCCTATGGTGCAGATTGATGCAATAGATTATGCAAAGTCATGTGAAAAGTGTCAGAAACATGGTAACCTGATACATGCTCCAGGCAGGGAGCTCATTCCTTCTATATCTCATTCGCCATTTCAACTTGGGCCTTTGATTTTGTTGGGAAGATTCATCCCAACTCATTAGGTTGACACAAGTTTATTATCACTGCTATTGATTACTTCACTAAATGTGTAGAAGTTGTCCCACTTTCTTTTGCCTCGGGCAAGATAGTCTCTCAATTCATTATGAACCATATCATCTATCGATATGGAGTGCCTTCCGAGGTTATCACTGACAATGGAGGCCAGCTCAAAAATAAAGACCTTAAAAGAATCTGTAAGAAATTCAAGATTAAACAACATTTTTCATCCATTTACTTCCCGCAAGGAAATGGTCAAGCAGAGGCATCAAACAAAACCATTCTTAAAACCCTACATAGAACAATTTGTAAGAATGGTAGAGATTGGCACTTACAGATAAATCTGGCTTTGTGGTCCTATAGAATTCAAGTATTTGTACTCCTACTAGGGATACTCCTTTTACCCTAGCATATGGTGCTGAAGCAGTGTTACCTTTGGAGGTTGAGATTCCTTCACTTAGAGTTTCCCTCAAAGGTCTAGTTACAGATGAAGACTATTGTGCCATGAGACTTCAAGAGTTAGAACTTCCAGATTAAAAAGATCAAGCATCATTTGACCATATGAGGGTTTATCAAAAGCGCATGTCCAAAGCCATCAACAAAAAGGTGCACCCTAGAGAATTCCAAGTGGGAGATATGGTCCTATGTGAAAATCCTTAGAATCAACAGCATAGAGATCAAAAGGGAAAATTTGAACCTAATTGGCTTAGACCTTACATCATTACAACATCTTTTGGGTCACATGCTTATTTACTATCTACAGAAAAGGGAGAGTATCTCCCCGATCCTATCAATGTCTTGCACCTTAAGAAGTTCTATCCATGATGCCCATTATGTCTGGGGGCACCTTTTGTACATACTTACTGATCCTAAAAAAAACCCAAAAATGATATATTGTCAAAAAATTTATAAATAAGAAAATTTTCTAAAAAAATGATCATCTTAGTGAAAACCTAGCAATAGGCGCTTTGATGTATCTCCAAAAAAATTATATATTCCAAAAATACAAAAAAATTCAAAAAATTCAAAAATTCAAAAAAATAGAAAAAGTGCCTTGGTGAAAACCTAGAAATAGGTGCATTGGTAGCAAAAAATTGTAATAAAATCCAAGTGGTGAAAACCCAGAAATGGGTGCTACTTGAGGCCTTTGCACCCCTATTTCTTAGCGTGCATGCTCGACACTTAGCCTTTCTCCATGATACCTTGTCCTTGATGCCTTGGTCTGGAATTTATCTTTGTCTTTGTCTAGGGGGCATAACTATGTTAGCTTTGGTCTCTTGGATGCGTTATTCTTTAGGACATCTCACAAATGGTGTTTTTCAACACCACCCCACCTGTATTTTTAAATACAACCCCTGACATCGAGTATTTTTCAACACTTATCGGTTTGGTCTTACCAAGTTTTGTCATGTGATCTTACCCACTTGCAAGCATTCAATCCTTATCCTTGCAAATCAGTATCAGTTAACACACTTAAATTTTTAAACACAACACTTAATGCTTGAGCTATCTCATGATCTTTTCTTTGTTTGCTTACTGTTATTGATTTTTGTTAAGTGTCCTTGTCTAATAAGTCTCTCCGGGATGCATAGCTAGAGGACTTGGTGCATGGGGCATTTTTTTACTTTCTTTCTACTTGTGGATGTGGTCTTGAAGCTCTTTGAGTGTCTCTTGTTGTTCCCTTCAATAACTTAGGAGATTTGTGGCTTCATCCTTGACTATTTTTGCACAACTGTTCTTATGGTCATCCTGACCTCTATGCTTTGATGCGAGCATGGTTTTTCTACATTAAATTGGGTAAGCTAACATAAAATTCATCTTGACCTTTATGTCTTTTATGCTTATGTTATAATCTTTCCACATTCCAATCTGATATAAATCACATTCATATCTTCATAGTTGCGCTTTTGACTAGTGATGATGGTGTGATTTTATGATGTCCGTTAATAATGGCCCAATGATGAAAATAAGTTCCTTAACATTCTCTAATGAGTGATGAACACAAATTCCTATGTTAGAGTTTCTCTACTGCAAGTACAGCTTTTAATTTTCATGTAGCTTGCATTGTTAGACCTCGTGCTAATTTGCATTTTTTAGGCTGCATTATGAGTTTTAAAGGGTTTCCTTCATCTTTCTTGTCAACTTTTAATCAACTGTGGTCATGTTTGATCTTCATCTCCTTATCTTCTTTCATGATCTCAATCGAAATTTTATATCTTAAAGAGTTGATTGATTTTGGGGCATTATGTTTCTTAAGGAAAATTCTCTTTCTTCTCTCCATTTCTTTCCACCTCTTCCCAACTTCTATCTTCCATTCGCTTTCACCTAATTTCTTTTCTTCTAATTCAAGCTTAGGAAATAATATTTCATACTTGATGATCTACCTTGGTTCTGAGAGCCTTATATCTTTCATCTTACATCAAGAACCTTATCTTTAGTTTGATTTTATCAAATTTATCAATTTGTTGTTTCTCCTCTATCTCATTTCAATTTTGATCACGAGGGGGCAGTACCTATCAAAATTCAATCCTTGATTTAGATTTATCAATCCTATCAATTGCTCCTCTTGGGGAAACCTTTCTTGATATTCTTATCTTGGACATGTCGATTACCTATTTACAGGGGTGTTGACCTTGTCTTTTTCAATCAGCTTATCTTTGTCTTGATGTGTTCTTGTTTGTCGATCACACATCTAGGTTATTTTGTGATCCCAAATTGATCTCAGACTTCAACTACATTCTTTGACTACATGTGTTGCTGTAAAGATCACACACTAGTCAAAGAGGGGCAAATGTATGCACCCTAAAATGGTCACCTAGACTATGGGGCCCCATTCTTCAACTTATCAAATGATAGAATCAATTTATCAAATTCCTAAATCAATGCTTTGCAACATTTTCAATTCAAATCAATTTCCATGAAAAAATTGTAATTAATTCAATTATTTCAATATTTCCTAAGGTTTGATCATTTCATCAATTATCTTATTTAATTAAAAGAAAACAATCCCTTTTTATTAAATAAAATAATCTTATTTAATTAAAATCCCTTTTTAATTAAATAATTTTATCTTATTTAATTAAAATATCTCTTAGTTAAATAATATTATCTTATTTAATTAAAAGAAAATCCCTCTTTTAATTAAATAAATAAAACCCCCACTTAAATCCCTCTTTATGATGAAAAAGGAAATAAATTAAATAAAAATAAATTAAAAATCCTTTTTCTTCACACATATTCCTAAGTGGTGGGCTTTTTGCCTCTTAATCATAGCCTTTGATTTTTCCTTTTCAAGATATGAGCACATGGATCAACCAAAATTTAATCTCCACCATTACTCATTTCTTTTTACCTCTTAACCTCTACTGTCCATTGCTCTTTAAAAGGAAACCTCTCCTTCTCATTTGGATAATCAAGATATACAATTTTATGCTCTTGTTATGCTGCAGGTTTGGAGAGCGATCTTGGAGGAGAGTTTGATCATTTGAGCTTGAACCATGCAACTTCTTCTTCTTCTTCTCTTCTTCTCTCATGCATCCATGGAAATCCATTTAGAGTAGATTCATGTTAATTTACATTCATATTTCCTTTCATAGATTAAGCTTGCATATTTCCTTCCATGCATTGTTATCATATAGATTAGTTTCCTTCCATGCATTGTTATCATATAGAATAGCTTTCATTCTCATTGGAAATGCATATTTGGTGATCATGGAGTCTAGCATTATTTCTCTTTCTATTTGAATCTCTCATTTCATGGTGTACTTGCATGGGCACAAACTAGGTCAATCTGAGGCCTCCATCACAAACCCTTCCACTCCATGAATAGTGAGCTATGAATCGCCATTTGAGACCTCATTATTGTGCAATCTTGAATATAATGTCTCATAGAAGTGTGTCAACATTTTAGCACACAACTGGAAATCCAGAATATTGCATGAACTGAAGTCTATACTACTATTACTTCCTTGAGGATTAGTTTCTTGTCTTCAAGAGTTGTGTATTTCATTTGAAAAATATCTCAAACAAAACTTGACAAATCATCCACTTGATTCTTGCTATGATTCAAACTTGGCAACATAAGACTTTTTGAGTACGGGTTTCATATTCCTCGAAGAGTGTGAGACATTGAATCTAAAGGATGAGGAATAATATTTAGCACCTCCCCAAAGACATAAGAATCCAATCTAGATGGTGAATATTTGGTAGAGATACTTTGTCACACAATCAAATACAATTCCTACGTAGAGCGTAGAGTATATAGATAAAAGGATTATAATCATTCAAGGAGTTTATTCCAATCTACGATCAAAAAAAATATTGTGTGTCACTAAATCATAATTCCTATGAAACAAGAGATGTAAATATAAGGAAGGGGTTTCAACATTGTCGAGAAGGAAGAAACAAAAATGAAGCCATGAAATGGGAGTGAACATGAATGAAACAAAATCAATAACTAATGATGGAAGAAAGTATCATTCTGCACAACAACAACATACAGTTATAAATATTTGTTAAGGGACTTTAGTAGAGTGCATTATATTTATGGGAACCAAATATTACACGGTTGAAGCATCGGGGATGATAGTATAAGATTTTCTATAGCCTGTGTTAGTAAAAATAGTCCACAAGCACAACTGAGAGGGGGGTGAATCAATTGTGGGATATATTATTAAATATTATGCTTTATAAACCAAAAATGCAATTCAAATGATAACATAGTAAATGCCAACACAATAACCTAATCCTTTGTTGTTGAGGAAACCATGTTAAAGATAAAAATCTGGTTGGAATTAGCACCCACAAATGATGTTTTGAGAGTATAGTATCCCTGTTAAAATATTTAGTCTTTTTAGGAGCTTATTACAACATTACAGTACATAGTCCCTATTAAAGGACAAACCCTATTAGGAATCAAAAATAATAGTGGGGTCACTGCCCAGGCACACTGCCCCGATACACTTCCCAAAGAAGGTTAAAGCCACCCTCAAGGATTTACAATTCTAACAAGTGTATATAAGAAATATACAATCTAGTGAACTGTCTAATAACAACTCTCTTTGCTTGGTCAGTTCCAATGAAGTAATATAATCACAAAATCTGCTCTACATCTAGCAGTCAATTAAGCTTCATAGCTTCCATATTTATCTGCCTTTTCAATTACCTTCTCATCATTCATCCATCACATCTTTTAAAAATAAAAGATCTCTCATATATACCCTATTACAATAATTGATTAGGTCAGTCAATTAAGCTTTCCCAATATACAAATAATTGTTTAACCCCTTTCTAAGATACACAAGGTATCTAGAACAAGTAAACATCAATTACAATACATCAGATATAATTCAACATCCATAATCCACTCTCACAATCTACAATGTACACTACATCTCTGAAGTTGGCCCACAAATAGGTCTCGTCCAAAATACATGTCACAGTTAACGTCGCCAACAATAACACAACTTGCAATCAAGAACAAAAATTCCTCAATATGCCTTCTGTCATCTTTTAAGCTTGCATAACCTAAATAATCATCACCTGTAAGATATTCCCAAAACATAGAGACTCACTCTATCAAGCATCACTATCACAGTCCAGAAACCAGTCATCACTAAAACATCTATAACAATGCCACTATGCAATATTAAACCAAGTGACCTTAGGAATAAGGTCCTCACACATCGTTCTACATATCATCATCTTTGCTCATTCTAATTCAACTATACAGTATCCATACACTTTTGTCAGTCATCATACAATAATAATAACCAGTTTGTTCTCTCCACAAAAATATATTTTAATATCAGTGACAAAACATGAATACCAATAGCATCAGTAGTACCCAATTCTAATATCATCCAACAATCTCCCCCTTTTGCATTGATGGCAACATATAGGAAAATCCATCAACCCAAAATTACTCTCTCAATACAATCTTCTCAATATCCTCAACACAATTCTCCCTAAACTAGTATGGATTTTCACATAAAATATCTTGCCCTTAGAGAAAAATGGAAAAAGGGTGTCGTAACTCTTCTTTAATCTTTTGTAAGATGTCAACTTTTAAAATCTTCATGTCTAGCAGCCAGGTGCAAAATCACCCAAATGTCCTCTATAGTGTTCTTGTGATCATTCCCCTGAGGATTATATGCATGCATCAAGTCCAGAAAATGATATAGCTCTAAAAGACATAGGACTCATGTTAGCCTCCATCAATTAATTATTATAGGGAGGGGCTCTAACCGCAAGCATGCTTCTAAGATACTTAAAATAATCTTTTGGCAAAGGTTTTGTAAATATATCTGCTATTTGTTCCTTTGTGATAACATACTCCAGTCTAATCTCTTTCTCTGCTACCTTGCCTCTCAAGAAATTATACTTAATAGAAATATTATTAGTCTTTGAATGCATTACAGGATTCTTCGACATATTCACTGTGCTATTCTTATCACGATAGATAACCACTGGCTCTTCAAAGATTATTCCAACATCCTTCAGCATTTGTTTCATCCAAACAACTTGTGTACAATTTAAAGCAGCAACAACATACTCAAATTTAGTAGTAGACTGAGCAATACAGTCTTGCTTCTTACTTAACCATGAAACTTGCCTTTTTCCAAGGAAAAATGCTCCACCACTTGTGCTCTTTCTATCATCCATACTACCTGCCCAATCAGCATCAGTATAAGCCTGTAAAGTAAAGTCATATGATTTTTCATACCATAATCCATACTCTATTGTTCCTTTCAAGTATCTGAAAATTCTTTTGACAGCAAAAATGTGTCTCTTTAGAATATGCCTGATATCTTGCCACAATTCCAACTGCATTGGAAATATCTGGTTTAGTGTGAGTTAGATATTATAGACCTCCAATCATTGATCTATACTTTGTCTAAAAAAAACTTTGAGTTTCATCATTATTAGTAAGTTTATAACTAGTCACCATGGGTCTCCCAGCAGGTTTACAATCTTCCATTCCAAACTTCTTCAACATTTCCTTAAGGTACTTGGTTTGAGATATAAAAATACCATTCTTATTCTGATTAATTTGCAAACAAATAAAAAATTTCTCTCACCAATCATTGACATTTCAAATTCATTTTCCATTTCTTTAGAGAACTTTTTACTCATTTTATCATTGCCTCCAAAAATGATATCATAAAAAAAAATTGTATTGTTAAGATTCCATCTTCAGCAATTCTTAAATGTAAAACTATTTGCATTACCCTTTCTGAAACCATGATGAAGTAGATACCTGTCTAGGCTTGCATACCATGCTCTTGGTGCTTGTTTCAGTCCATACAATGCTTTCTTCAACTTATAAACCACGTCTTCAAGTTTTGTAAAAGGAAATCCATCAAGTTTCTCTTTGTATACTTCTTCATCCAAAGTTCATGTCTTCTTGTTGCGAGTAGTCTTTACAAACCAGTCTAGCCCTATTTCTTACCACTGTTCCTTCCTCGTCCATTTTATTTTTGAAAACCCATTTAGTTCCTATCACATTTTTGTTTTTAGGCCTTGGAACCAATTCTCATGTGTTATTTTTCTTTATTTTTTTTAGTTCTTCCTGCATAGCTTTAGTCCAAGATTCATCTCTATATGCTTCATCAACAGTTTTTGGCTCAACCTGAGAAGTCAAAAAAATTGCAGCTCTTACTTTTGATCATGTCATCATTCCTTTACTTGCATTACCAGTGATTTTATTTTTAGGATGGTTCTTCTTAACATAGCTCAGAGTCTTAGGATTTTCGGTAAGCTCAATTGATTCATCTTCAATCTCATAATGAATCTCCAAGGCTTCTGCAAGATCAACAGTGACTTATTTTATCTCTGGAATCTGACCACAGTCATGCATTCCTTCTTGAATCTATAAATTTTCATATATCCTCACATTAGCGCTCTCAATCAACTTCCTAAATCTCAGATTGAAATATTTATAGGCTTTTCTCTTAGTAGAATAACCAAGGAAGATACCTTCATCACTTCTAGCATCAAACTTCCCTATCTCATCATTTCTTTTGATATAGCATTTAATTAAAAATATTCTTAAATAGTTTATAGTAGGAGTATGATCAAAACATATTCATAAGGAGTCTTACTTGTACATTCTCTTATCTAAATTCTATTCAAGGTGTCCATAGCAGTACCAAAAACTTCTCTCCAATGAACATGTGATACATTTCCTTCCAGCAACATAGTTCTAGAAGCATCTAATATTGTTCTATTTCTTTGCTCTGCTATCCCATTCTGTCACGGGGTCCTAGGAAAAGATGTCAATCTAAATAATCCATTCTCTTCATAGTATGTATTAAACAAATCTAAATTAAACTCACCACCTCTATCTGATCTCAAACATTTTATCTTCAAACCTGATTCATTCTCAACTTTTTCTTTGAATATCTTGAATTTGTCAAATGCCTTGGATTTATCTCTTAAATATGTAACCGACATCATTCTAGAAAATTTATCAACAAAAAATATAAAGTACCTTTCACCATAATAAGATTTTGTTCTTGTAGGACCACACAAATCTGTATGTACTAGATCCAACTTCCCTTTTTTTGAATAAGATTTTCTTTTAAAACTACTTCTAGTCTACTTCCCCATAACACACTCTCTACACATAGTGTTGGATGGTTTCCCAATCTTAGGTAGATCTCTTACTGCATTAGTCATACTTTCCTTCACAATGTTATCAAAGTTAACATGACAAAATATTCTATGCCATAACCATCTGTCATCAACCTTTGCAATAAAATTGTTGGATGATATTAGAATTGGGTACTACTATTGATGTTGGCATTCAAGTTTTGTCACTGATGTCCACATATATTTATGTGGAGTGAATATACTGGTTATTAATATTGTATGATGACTAATAGAAGTATACAGACACTATACAGTTGAATTAGAATGATTGAAGATAAGGATATGAAGAAGCATGTGTGATGACCTTATCCCTAAGGTCGCTTGGCTTAATATTGCATATTGGTGATGTTAGAGATATTTTAGTTAAGACTAGTTTCTGGACTGTGACAGTGATGCTTGATAGAGAAGTTCTATGCATTTTGGGTATATCTTATAGGAAAAGATGATTCAAGTTATGCGAGCTTAAGGGATGACAAAAGGCATATTGAGGAATGTTCATTGTCGATCGATAGTTTTGAAATTGTTGGTGATGTCAATTGTGGCATGTATTCTTGAGGAGACCTATTTGTTTGATGACTTCAAATATGTAGCATGTATTATGAATTGTGAGCATGGATTGCGGATCTTGGAGTATATCTCATGTATTGTAATTAATGTTTACTTTTTCTAGGTACCTTGTGTATCTTATCAAGGGGTTAAATAATTATTTGTATATTGGGAAAGCTTAATTGTCCAACCTAGTCAATTATTGTAATAGGGTATATATGAGAGATCTTTTATTTTGAAAAGATGTGGTAGTATTATGTGAGATTAATGTGAAAACAACGAAGTGTGGAAGCTACGAAGCTTGATTGGCTAGTGGATGTAGAGCATAGTTTTTGTTTGTAATACTTCATTGTATCAATGGATTGTATATTTCTTATATACACTTGTTTAGATTGTTAATCCTTGATAGTGGCTTTAACCTTCTTTAGGCAGTGAGCCCATTGTTACTCTTGACTCCTAACAAGGTCTATCATTTAATAGGAACTATGTACTGTATTGTTGTAATAAGCTCCTAATGGGGTGAAATCTTTTAAAAGGGATACTATACTCTTAGTACATCATTTTTGGGTGCTAATTCCCACCAGGGTTTTACTTTAACAAGGTTTCCTTGACAACAAGGATTGTTTTATTTTGTTGGCATTTACTGTGTTATCTTTTTCATTGAAGTTTTGATTTATAAAGTTTAAAGTTTAAAAATATGTATCACAACTAATTCAGCCCCCCTGTCAATTGTGCTTTTCGACTGTTATTCCTAACAAAAACAAGAATCCTTAGATGTATTCAATTCAAATACATTACCTATAGATTTAGTACCAGATGCGATCAAGTCTCATGATTTTCTTCTAATAAAATATTTCCCATCAATGAATTTCAATTGATAACCTTTGTCTTCTAGCGTCCAATACTTAATGAATTAAGCTTAAGTCCATCAACAAGTAGGACATTGTTAGTATTAGTTTTTTCATCCAAAGAAAGAGATCCAGCTCCAATGATAACCTTAGGAGTATTGTCACCAAATCTAACAACACCACCATCATATCTTTTCAGACTGAAAAACTTATTTTTACCTCCAGTCATATGATGTGAATAAACACTATCTATAACCCATTCAGATTTATTTTCAACACGAGATACTAAGGCTTTTTCTTCATGTATAGGTTCATCATCCTTAATAGAAATAAATCCAATTTTATCATAGTTAACAACTTCATCATCATAAATACCTTCACTATCATAATAACATTCCTTGTCTTTTGGATACTTTGATTTTTAAAACTTAGGTTTATGTTTTGGAACCCTTGTAGGATATTGAGATGCAAAATGACCTTTCTTGTTGCATGAAAAATATTTCAAAGGTAACTTTCCTTCTAAGTTACCCTTACCTCTCTTTTCTCTTATAGAAATCAGGTCTACCACTTCATCTAGCTTTCTTTCTTCTTCGTATATATGTTCCCATTTATTAGCATAGTCTCCAAGTTCTTCTCTCAAGTCACCATTGTTGGTGCTCGCAATTCTAGATAAGGTCTTTTTTCTTCTATGCACAGTTGTCTTGAATGCTGACTCAACTTTAGGTAGAGAATCTCCTAGTTCGATGGCCTAAAAATTAGTTATCTTTCTAATCAACATCTCTCTGTTGAATTTTGTGGTCAAAGGTATAATCTCCTCTATAGCTTGTACTTTAGTTCTGTATGTAGGTGTCTGAGATTTGAGAATCTTTGCAATCACTTCTTTCTCATTATAAGTACCCCCAAAGTTCCTGATGCCAGTAGCCACTTTAGTAATTATATCTGCATATTCTCTATTTTTCTCATCATATTTTATTTTCAATGATTCTATCTTTGTCTTATAGTTTTGTAGTTTTTCCTATTTTGTAAACTTATCTCCTTCATACATTTCTTCCAATCTTGTCCAAATTTCATGTGCAGAATCTAATTTTTTTACTTCAGTGAATTCTCCTTCAGAAAGTGCACTAATCAATGATTCCCTTGTGACCATATTACATGAAAATAAATTCGTTTCATCTTTAGTAGCTTTATCTAGTTCATACTTAGTATTTATCTTTTCGTTTGTTTTTGTGATCATCCAGTAGTCGATTCCCAAACATAGAAAATGTGTTCTCATCTAGTTCTTCCAACTGTCAAAGCTTTTAGGATCAAATTTCAGACTATCCTTCCTGTATTAATTCATCTTAAGGATCACCTCAATCTATTAAGTTTCCTCTCTAAGGATCAGCTGCTCTGATACCAATTTTTTGGAATAACAGTCTACAAGCACAACTAAGAGAGGGGGGCGTGAATAAGTTGTGAGACATGTTAGCGCTTTTTCTTGCAACACTTACCTAATGATAATAGTATACTTGGTATAATCATATGCAACCTCCTTTAGGCAAGAGAAAGGCTAATTTCTAAGGATTGGATAATATCCTTCTTCATTTTTGAGCTCCACAGACTCAGGCAGGTTTTACCTTTTATGATTGTTGTTTACACAGTATGTATTAATGTGGACACTGATTTTCTATATATCTTTGTTAAACCAACTTATAAAGCATCTTACAAATGACCAAGCATAATCAAATGCAAGATTTAACCATACAAACCATGGTTGTAAATATAACAAGAACCACTGATACAAGGATTTTCATCCTTCTTCCTTTTATTGTAGGAGGGATAACCTAATGATCCACTCTTCAAGGGATTAACAAACTGAATAATATCCTGCTAATACAAATCCTTATGAGTTCAGCTCATTTGTTCTCAGTAACAAAAGTATGTTTAATTGAAATGATTTTTGATATTGGATGAGGAACAGACTGCAAACTATACTCTAGACCAGTGCCTATCCCTTGGG
>MU226921.1:2061431-2086293 GCA_018584345.1 Thuja plicata | reverse complement strand
AGTGCCTTACAAACTACATGCAGCTGAGATAGAGTGCCTTACAAACTATCCTCTCATATACATACATCTGCATCAAATCCTTATCACAATACTTTGCTCTCTGAAATTATCTATAAAACTTAGTCCTTTCCTTGAAAGGAACTCATAAATAATTAAACACACTACCTTATAGCATGTGTATTTCAAATGCCTTACAGGTGAAACATACTAGAGCACAAATAGAATGCAAAGAGACAAGATAATATGAAAGAGGGAGAACCACACTGTATTCTATTATTATATTCTGCTTCAACACATCTAGACAATAAGCTTTCATGAATATACAAAGACATACAAGTATATCTTACAAAAAAATTTCCACAAGACCAACAAGGACCTGCTCTGGGCATCTGCAGGAAAAAACCAGAACAGAGTAGAGGAAAGGAACCCTTACAACTAAGAAAAGAAAGAAATATATAGAAGAGAAGAAACCCTAAAATTTTTGTCTAGCCAACACCTGTCCTTCTCTTCAAATTTGATTTGCATCAATTCCTTCTTTTCAAAATATCTGATTGATTTAATCAATTTTCAACTCCACTTGTCTGAGAAAATATCTGATTTTATCCTTATAAGAGCTCTTTCATTCTTCCACTTAAAATTCCATCAAATCTGATTTCATTTGCAAAATATCATTAAAATCCAGTCATATCCCCCTTTGAAAATATCTTCTCAAAAATCATCCCAGAAAGCTCTTAACAAATCTGATTTTAAATGTCATAAATGTGCATTCTATTTTATCCGTTTGTGCAAATTAGATTTCATTCTCTGATCTTCATTCTATCCAAATCTGATTGTTTATTCTGCAAAAATCTGATCTTCATGTGTTGCAACATCTTCCCGGAATGCATTTTTCAAATACTTTGCAAAATAAAAATATATATTTGCAAACTATGCACTTTACCTTTTAAAAATCTGCATATTATTTAAATCATTTTGAAATCTTTATTTCCTGCCTATTTGCCCAGAATTCACAATAAATTGACATGTGGCAGCCTCTGATTCGCTGTCATAAACTGCTCTTTGACTGTGCCTTTAACCCCAGTTAGCCTTCTGCCTTTGTCTCTAAGTCTCTGAACATTTTCGCTAACCATGGTTAAATTCGGTGACCATGTGACAAGCCTTAGTTTCTAAGTCGCGAGCAATTTTCAACTTAACAGTCAACCTTGGGAGACCTTGTGACTAACATCCAGTGGCTTATTCCCATCTGGCAACCATGCGACTAGAAGCTAACTCCTCGTCGCAGCAGTCATCTTCCTCTTCTGGCTACTTCGCGACTAACCGCTAGCGATCAGTCGCCAAGTCTCGGCGGTCAACTCTTTGCATCTTTCGACTGCATGACTAACCGCTAGCGGTCACTCGCCAAGTCTCTGAATCCTGGCAGTTATCTACAAACCTTCTCCCGACTGAGTGACTGGGTCCTTCTCGCGACCAGCGTCAAGTGTCCATTTTCGTCAAAATTTGTTTACCTTCATTTTTGGGCATAGAAAATGAGGTGGTCAAATGACTGGGTGCACGTGGATAGCCTCCTCACCTTCTTTCAAATTCATATGTTAGCATCTTTGCATATAAAGACTTCAAAATTCCTTCCCCGAATGAATGTGGGATAATGGTTTTCATGGTTTTAAAGTGATTTTCAAAATTCATGTCAAAATACTGTGTACAGCCCATGCCTCCATTCCTCCAGCCCTCAAGAGCTTGCCAAGAGCCTCTGGGCTCTCTTTCTTATTTCATATACTGTGTGTTGGAGTATATAAATGTCAAAAAATGCCACTGCCCAGCAAATGTGGGATAATCCATTTTCAGATTTTATAGGCAGTTTTAGATAGTGTTGCACACAGACGTCTGTATCTCACGAACCAGGAATAATTTTGAAAAGTGCTCTAGTGAGAAGCTATAGAATTTGATTTGAGACAACATATCCAAAAATTAGCTCGATCCAACGCTTGAATAAAAAGTTATGCCCCCCGCAATATGACTGTGTTTATTTTGTTTCTGCAAATCCGTGTTTTCTTTTTTATTTAATCTTTCCCCTTTTGCAGTGTTTTGATTTTAATGTTTTAAATGTTGAAAATTTCCTCCATGTGCTGGGTAGCCTCTCTCCTCAATTGCATTTTTTGAAGGCTTCTAAAGTTTTAAAACTCCCAAGAAGATATGCACAGACATCCCTTTTGTTCTTTACATTTGCCTTGTTTCTGACTCCATGTTCCAATACACAGCCCTCTTGGTGTTTTAATTCATAGTTCTGATACCTTGAATATAATTTCACCCTCTTTAGGTACAAACCATTATGCAAATCATCTCAATGGCATCAAATTAGCCACTTTGTAATTACCTTTGCAAACTGAATCTTAAATGGCAACTGGCTTCCGGAACTGGTCTCAAAAACTAACTGAAACAAGCAATCTGACTTTGGCATTCGACAAAAAGATTCATTGATTACCATTGAATACACATGAAGAAGGACTTCACGAGATTCATCTTCAGGCACTAGATATAACAGTGCAAAGTTAGCCTTCCAGAAAACTACATATGTACAAATGCGGAAACAATATAAATCCCCTTCAGATTGACCATTGCAAAAACATTGAAACAAGCTCGAAAATTTCACCACTAGGTCACATAGTAGATTCATATACAATGAGGATGTTCCCACAATCGCACCCTGAAAATATATTTCAGACAGAAAGATATCACTCCTACAAAATGGCCATTCTGAAAGCTTAACTCTTTTCTGCACTACAAACTGAACAAACTACCTCTGAAACTGCATTCATAGGGTCATCAAAAAGATCTTTCAGAAACTCAACCTCTGGAGCCTGATTGAATGTCACATGTAGAACATGACCCCTCAGTTTTATTCCTCTAAAAACAAACCATTCAGCTGATACCAATCTGCAAAGATAGCACCCTAAACACTTTCTAAACCAAAGCACAACAGATATGTAGAAATTGGGTTTGGAATCGGCAAAGACCGGATTGGTCAAAGTTTGAGATTCTTTAGATGAGTTCATTCCTAGGTATAAAATGCAAATCTATATTCAATTATTCTTGACCTCGAACCGGGTGTAAATAGGGAAACCACAAAGTATGCCATTTAATTCTGAATTCTGCAATTTCAGAGAAACTTCATTAAACTGGAAACGGAAAAGCTCTGGAAAAGTGGACAAATGGATTGGTAGGAGTCTATAAATCTTCAGGTAGGTACAATCCTATGTTTAAAATATGAGGGACAACTCAATTATCCAAAATTTTCACCCGGGTACACATTTTCAAGAGCTCAAAGTGGACAACTCAGAAAACTGCATTGACAGTTTGGCACACTGATAGAAACTGCAAACGGAATGGGCTTATCAAACTGACCAAATGGACCTATCATAACTTGATGATGGATACTCAAGAATTATTTGACCTCTATAATAGGATACAAAAGGAAAATTTTCAATTAGGTCACTAGGTCAAAAGTTATAGTCAGTCAAACAGGGCTACTCAGAAATCTGATCAATTGCACAACGCATGATAATAGTAAACTACCAACTTTGAGGGATTTGAAATCTAGTCAAAACATATCAAAATGACTTGGGATTCGAATGGTAGGTTCTTTGATACACATACTCAATATCCCCAATGTGGCGGGTCATGACACATAACAGGCTGTAAGATATTCAAAATAAAACTAGGCCCCGGACAGCAAAATGCGGAATTAGGTGACCCCCTCAAAATGACTACTCCATAAACATGTCAGATTTGAAATTTAGGAGCTGGGACCCACTGCATATGTAAAATGAAAGGCATTGAATCCTTTTCCCAATTTGTACCTCATGAAAATCATCCGGGCATCCTTTTCAATCATTCTAATTGAGCCTTCTCACACAAAATTTCAAGGGTACTCACTTTGCTCAACTGAAAAATTTAACATGATCACTCCAAATTTGTTTCAAATTTAGGAGTACCAACAAGACAAATTATTAAACATTAAAGTTTATAAAACAAAATTTCAATTCAAATGATAACCCAGTAAATGACAACACAATAACATGCAATCCTTGCACCCATAAATGATGTACTGAGATTATAGTATCCCTGTTAAAAGATTTAGCCCTATTAGGAGATTATTCTAACATTACAGTACACTGTCCCTATTAAAGGACGTACCCTATTAGGATTCAAGAGTAATAGTGGGCTCACATCCTAGGCACACTACCCAAAGAAGGTTAAAGCCGCCCTCAAGGATTTACAATCCAAACAAGTGTATATAAGAAATATACAATCTAGTTTGTTGGTTGTATTTCCACTTTCAAATCTTGCTATAAGCATTTTTGAGTTCCTAGTGTTTTTCTTGCTTAGAATGTTAAAACCTGTCTGGTTCTATCAAATTTTCCTTGAAAATGTTGATCTCAGAGTGATAAAATCAATGAAATGTGTAAAACCCTAGTTCTTCATAATCTTCTTCTAATTTGCAGTTACCTTATTCAGATTTTCAAAGTCACTTAAGTCATGTGATATTTTCATGTTTTAAGTCAGTCGTGTAGTCTCTTTAAATGGACTGAATGTTCTCATTTGTTTTGAGACTTAGTGCAATACTTTGGTTGCATTATCTAATAAATAAAATAATATGCTTTGAAGGATTGAGCGATTTAATGTAGGCCATTGATTCAGATCCAAATCCTATGCTTCGCGCAAAATCTCATTTGAAACCATGGAGTTAAGAGATGGACTAGCAACTTTGAGTTTCTTTAGTCGCGCAATCTTGCAAATAAATTAGAGTTATAGCTTGGTTAAATTTCATTAAGTTGCAAGATCACGGAAGGAAACAAGAGTTAAGTTAAATCTTAAGAAATTAAGTGATAGCCATTGATTTTCAAGTTGATCCTGTGGCTAGCGTTTAATCGTAAAATGAAAATGTTGATTAGTAAAAGTTCCTGAGATTTAACTCAGACCATGAGATAAAAATTAATCAAGGGAAGGCATGTAATCTCAAAAGGATTTCATAAAGTACATAAATTTTGAGAGATTTAATGTGAGCAATTGATTAGCAATATGATCCTGCAGTTGGCGTGAAGTCTCACGATAAACTCCTTAGTTAAGAAATCATAACACGATTTTGAGTTTCTACAGTGATGTAGTCTCACAAGGTCACCAAGGTTAAGACATGAGTTATATCAGTTCAATCATGAGATCTCTAAAGAAAACAAGGGTTAAGTCAAATGTTATGAGATCTAGCAACTACCATCTGATTCAAAATTGATCTTGTGGCAACCGTTTAGTCACGAGATAAAAGTTCAGATGAGAAAAAGTTAAGGAGATCTAGCGACTACTATCAGATTGAGGAAAGATCTAAAGGATGACATTTAATCTCATAATAAACCTTGAGTTAGATAAACTGTTCTGTGAAAACGAGATTCAGTTAGTCACTAAGTCTCCATATGAACTGTGGTTAGAAAAGGTTAAGTAAACGATCAGTAAAGTTTGCAGTGGGAAAATATAAACCGTAGATGAGAAAAGATTTGATGGTTGGCCTCAAGTCACTGAAAGAAGTCAAAAAGTGAAAGAAAATTCAGAAAATCAGAGGTAAAGATTTAGTTTTGACACGTATTTAAGTCATTTCAGAGATATGTCATCTGCGTGAAGTCTCAAAATAGACCTATCGTTAGGAAACCTATCTGGAAACTCAGAGGTAGCTTGTAGTCACGAAGTCTCATGAAAAACTACAGTTAAATATAAAGCATGCGATATTTCATGCAAGCCGTTGGATTAAAAGTGATCTAATGGTAGTCGCAAAGTCTCTCATCAAATGCAGTAAGTACAAGAAGAATGAGAGATTTCACGCAAAATGTCAGATTGAAAGAGGATCTAACGATGGTCATGTAATCTCTAACTAAACTCAAGGCTAATAATATATTTCAGAGACTTCAAATTTATACACTCGTGTAATCTCCAAAGGAAAAGAAGAGAACTAGAGTATGAGTAAGGTAAAGATTAAAATTTTTTTCTTGCACCATGATGTATAGTCACTAGAAAATAAAAACAAGAGGATTGTGATAGCATGTATGAAGTAGCTGAGTTGTAATAATGTGAGCCAATCATATGAAGCTTAGAATTTATTTTGCATATAATAAGATTTCATGATTACTCTGATTGGCCTTTTGTAAAATTGATATCTTGTCAACCTCAGGTGCCAAAGCTAAGAGAAATTGATATCAAAGAACGTAGAGTAATGGAAGAAGTGACTGAATAGAAAATTCATGATTTCGAATAGATTGGTGCATTGATTTCTTTGGAATAAATAAGAATTTTCGTTTCTCATTTTAGTTTACCAAAGCCTTAGACTCCAGAGCTAAGAATTACATAAGTGATTAGTGATTTTAGGAGAACAAAATTGTTGAGGTTGCAGAGTGTAGAAACAAGAGTTTGATTAGCAGTGTCCATATCATAGAAGACAAGATAAGTCAAGCAGTAAGCATTGCTTCAACCAGTGGAAAGAGTGGAGACGCTGATGATGATCAGAAAGGGAAAATTAATTAATCTGATGAATTTGGTGCTCTACTACCAGGGACTAATAAAAAAAAGGGTAAATGATGAATAAATTGGTGACAACATGTCTAATTGTAGAGATGCTAAAACTAATTATTGTTCTAGATACCATTTATTTAATTACTTTCATAAAAATAGTGATGGTCATCTTCTTGTTTCAAACCCTTGGACATCAAGGTTAGCCAAATTAATAATGCCAAATGTATTTGTAGATTTAGATTTGTTGTTTGAGGTTGCTAATAGATATGATACCATTTCCAATACCATAAAGAAGAATGATGGAACAGCCCTAGTTACTCTAGATAGGACATCCTTTATGAAATCCTTCAATATTTATAACGCTTGCACTGCAAAGATAGATCTAAAGGCATTAGTAGCTAGGTATAAAAGGGAAGCCTACATTGTGGAAAATTTAATTCAAGGTCGTGTGCCTAAAGGTACAATAAATTACATAGCACCCATTCCTAATAACAATGATTTGGCCTTTTACATGAAATATATTTCATATGGTCTGTAGAGTTCTAGGAGTTGATGGGGGAAGTGAAAGGATATCTTCTGATATTCTGATGATTGTTTTTGAACTTCAACATCCACATGTCAGTACAGACTATGACTATATCCAATATGTTATTGATAGAATGCATCAAGGGTTTGTAGACATTCAGAAGAGGGAATCCAACCCTAAATTCTTACAATATTCTTTATTTATGCATTTAATTCTATTTTATACTTTCAATATCATGGACCTGCCAAATTTGAGACCTAAGAGATTCTATCAAGGCGAATACAACTC
Organism: Thuja plicata; assembly: GCA_018584345.1. Lineage (NCBI taxonomy): Eukaryota > Viridiplantae > Streptophyta > Pinopsida > Cupressales > Cupressaceae > Thuja > Thuja plicata. The sequence continues at coordinate 2,078,930 of MU226921.1, read as the reverse complement.
TATACAACTCTGGTTAAGGATGCAGAGTTTTACGTCTAGGGAGAATGAATTATGTGCTTTCTAGAGCTGGATGGTATATCCCATATTAAGTTGTTTGGGAGTCAAAATGACTAGATTACCAATTAAAGTATTGCAATTACTGAGGCCTTGTAATTTTGTTAACAAGTGGACTCAAGACCACAACTGGGAAGACTTCTATTACCATAAGGATTTCACTTTGAAAATGGTTTATGGTTTCTTTGAGCCACCACATATTCTACCATACCATGTGCCACCAAGAATTGCTATCATAGAGTTTATATGGCAACTATTGATGACTGATAAGGAGAATTTTGCTCCACATAGAAAATGTACTTTTACACCTCAATAGTTTATAGTTTATGGCTTCACAATTGGCAAGATGACATTCGATTCACTAAATAGATGGTTAGGTCTCTTCAGGATGAATGTAGCCTTATATAGGTATGTTGATACAAAGGGTTTTATATTCAATGCAAAGAAGCTCTTGACACCAACTATGCCAAATACTAAAGTGCATGAGCAATGTGTAGAAGAGAACCTAATAAGGAACATCCTAGAGGATGACGAAGTTGTTAGAAGAGCAGATAAGTTCCAAGATTTGATGGATCTAGAACAAAAACTTAAGAAGAAGGGGATCCCTTTTGGGGGTTACTTCCTAGATGTTCCTTATTTGGAAAGACTAGATAAGATGATATAATTGTATGGAACATTGTGCAACTGCCTGGAGGAGAAAATCGAAGATAAGGATAGAGGTTATAACAAGCACTCTTCCTCACAGTATAGTGACAGTAGTTATTTAGTACATAGCCCTCCACCAATGGATCAACTACCTCAAACAGAGGAAAATATAATTTGGATTTAACTCAAGAGAAAGAGGTTGAAGTAACTAGAGAACCTCCATAGAAGAAGCAAAAAGTGGAAACTTCTAATGTTAAGACACATAAGAAGAAATAAGATAAAGTGAGTGCTCTCTTCACTAATAATAGAGCTTATGATCATCATCTTAGAAATTTTATAAGGGAAGCTAAGAAGAAAAGAGAGGATATAGAACAAAATTTTGAAATGCCTTTGTTATTATGTCAAGATGAAAGAGAGCTTCAGCAAGAGAAATTCTTGAGTGATGACAATTTCATAAAAACCAAAGAATTCAAGGACTTCCTCATCTGGGAAAAGAAACAACAAGTGGGATCACATCTGCAATTTGTAGGAGGAGAATTAGTGCCAAATGAAGCCTTGCAGGCTCTATAGGAATATGAACCCGAGTCAGAGAACATAACACCAGAGGAAGCTAGATAGTTGGTTAAGTCTAGTGGGGTGTTACTTGTAGAGGGATGGGATCTTGCATCATCTTTTATCATAGATCAAATCAGAAGGTAGACTGACATAAAACTATCTTGAAAGACATAGGTGGGAGAAATGATTAGGGGATGTGGATACAATACAAAATCCCAAACTTTAGCCATGTGGGCTCTAGCTCCCAAGACTCTAAATCCATCACTGATTAATGTACAAGAAAATATGGATAGGGATAAAATCATATGGTCAATCCATAACACGTGTGATTTGGAAATCTCTCAAGCACTTACACACTTTTCTCATCTAAATAAAGCTAAAAATGAACAAATGTCAAAAAGATGTCAGAAATTGTTTGATGATGCAAGTTTTGTAGTGAAGGATAGAGAGATATGCTTGATAAAGATCAATGCATTGGAGAAGCTAGTGTCATAGTTGAATGTGAAGTTACAAGAGATCCCCGAGTCTATTTGTGTTGAACCTAAGCAAATGGTGGATTCCCTAGTACAGATTGAAGATGCAGGGGATATTCAGAAGGAAACAAAGAAGAAGGATAAGGACCAGAATAAGAAGGGTTTGGAAGCCTTAGAAAATATCTTCCAACATAGGATTAATATCATAAAAGACAAATTTGATCTAGTATACAACTTTCTTCTAACAAGTTGTCTAGTTTGCAGATAGATGTGAATAATGATGTTTCAACTTTGAACCCTTATTTTGGGACTTGGTTAGCAAGGAAAAATTTGTTTGAAAGGTTAGCAGCCCTACAAACACTTAGGGAAGATCTCCTTGAGATTGTAACAAAAGTTGACAAGGAGATTGGGGTTACCTTGTCTTTCTTCAAGGGCAAGGCAAATCAGATTAAGGCCACAGTGAACATGTTTGGCTTAGATTACAATAAGTTTATTTCTCCGAAAAAGGGAGAAGATGATCATATCAAAGAAGTAGAAGTGTGGAGAAATGAATTTGATACATTATTTCCTAATAAAGAGGCATTTATTTCTGACAGTGGTGATTTAGATATGGAAAGGTTCAATAAAACCTTAGATGAGGCATTCAAGGATGAAACAAACTTTAATAAGTTTGTTACAGATGTCAAAATAATAACATATGCAAGATGGGAAAGGAAAAAGGAATAATTGCAAAGAATTTAGAGTTTTAATTGGCCTACGGAGGCAAAGGTTGTAGCATGGGATGTTCTCACCAAAACCAAGAAAAAGAAACCTGCAAAAGTTGACCTAGACATACTAGACAAGGAGTGAAGAGACACCTGGCACATGATCTATGAGTACAAGGAGGTTAGTAATCATAAAGGCTAGTGTAAGTTAGCCTATAATGGTGGTCAATAGATCTCACAATAAATATTTGAGGCTTTCCAGAATATCTATAGACAAAGGTGCCAGTTATCAAAGATTTGAAGATCAAAATTGATTTTATTCCTATTTTGTCTTTCCACTCCTTAAGGTCGTATTGTATTTTCTCTTCTAGTATCTTTTTAGGGTTAGGTCTAAGACATCCGAAGCTTGTTGCATACTTAGTCCTTAAGGATTCCAAGATGGCTAAGACACTATATATAAAAAGATAGGACATATTTGTAACGATGGTGTAATATACAACTACAAGGTAGACTTCTCAGTTTTTTCTGAACTTTTTTCTTTTTGTCTATTGAATGTATTTGATGCAGTAAAATATTAATAAAATACATTGCAGTTTCTATGCTATGTCTTTTGTTGTCTATTTATATATTTTTTTAAGTTCTTGTATGTTTATTTTGCAAGGCATCTTAGATATACCAGTTACAAGGTGATTGTCCAATTAGTTATAAGTTCTTTCAAGGAAAGAGTAATTCTTTTAGGTGATTCCAGAGAGCTAAACATTGGTGTAACGATTTGATAATAGGGTTGTGGGAGTGAAAAGGTAGATTTTAAGGCATTATATCTAAGCTACATGTGTTTTCATTAATTAGTTTACTGTGGATTTATATTTGATATTGACTCTTTTCCCAAGAATTACACACTGGTTTTGGGTTTTGAAAGCAGTTAAATCACCATCTAATAATAAAAAAAATCAATAATTTACTTTTCAATTACAAAGAATATATATGTCTTAGTAATTGTATTAAAGGATACAATTCATTTTATTGATTCCTTAAAGAGAGAATCACTGGGTTATCCCTCCTAAGTTTAAAGACCTCCAAAAGGAAGAAGGATGAGAATCCTTATCTCCTTGATCTTTGTTATTGTTAAGATCATAATCTGGCTTGTAAAGCTCTATATTAAGTTAATTATTGTCATATACAAGGTGTTTTATCAATTGATACAGTGAAATATAATTAGCAAATCAGTTAAACCCTTAATCCACTAGTGCAGATACTGAGAATTGGTAATCGTTTGAGGCTACACCTGCCTGAGCTTGTGGATATCAAAGTAGACAGAGGAATTAGTCCTCATATATTAGGATTTATCTTGCATGATTTTGAAATTGGAAGTATAAGGTTTAAGCATTCATATTGTATTAAGATCCTGCAGGAAAAAGACCTAACAAATTGGCGACTCTGCTAGGGATTTAAAAAATCTTGTTGAACTTTAAGACAATCTTTGGTATATTTTAAAAGTTATTTAAGGTTACAATTAAGTCTTCCTATCTAAGTCATTCTTATAGTATTCATACTTGGTTGTGTTGAAATTTTCCCAATTTTTTTTGGGTGGCGACTCAAAGGAAATCTCTGTAATCAGTGCTAAAGTAATATTTAATATTCACACACATCCTTTTAAATATGAATACAAGATCAAGAGTAAGAGATCATCCTGAAGTTGAGTTGCAAAGTGGAATTCTGACTACTTCTAGGACTAAAATGTCTTGGAGTGAAAAAAAAAGAACCGAGATAATATAGACAACTCATCTCCAAGAAAAGAAGAGGAAAACACTAGGGGAAAAGACTCAATCCAATCTAGTCATGAGGGGAACGCCTCAGAATATGAAGAATACCCTGACCTAGGATTGGAAACATATGCAAATAGTAGTACTTCTAGTGAAAGATAATGGATTGATACTATCAGTTCATATTCTAAATTTCTCTCTGATGAACTTGCTGAAGAAGAAATAATCTTAATTAGGCAGTTGGCCATCATTCAGCAAAATAAAAGAGAGAAAGATTTAAAAAAGAGAAAAACAAGATGAAAAAATGTTGATAAATTAAGAAGAAGATCATTAAGACATCAAGAAGCAAATAATGTTGAAAGGTCTCGTAGAGATCAGGACACATCAGTCACTCAAAAATTTTTTGGTTCACAACCTTCTAAAGATAAGAGGAAAAAAGGTGACTAGAAGTGAAATAGATGAACCTAAAACTCACAAAGTTCCAACAAAACAAATGTTTAAATTAGACATTGATCTTGAGAGATTAAAAAGGGAGAAAGAAACTATGGCCAAAATGATGGAAAAGGCAGAAACAGAGGCTGCCACCTTAGAGATGAAGAAGAAGATTGATTTCTTGCAATCTTCTAGATAGTCCTATACTGGTGCTGAAAGTACTACAAATTCAAAAGCCAAAGCTGCAACTTTCTAGGATGATGATAGATTTCAAAGGAAACCACTGAATCCAGAAAGGTACAAAAATTTTACTTTTATTGGTATTCTTGGTTACCCTAATACAATACCAAATGATATTGGGGAAAAAATCCCAAATTTTTCAGGAAATAATGTTATTTCTTTTGAATTACACTTGAGAAAGTTTATTGATATCATAGATGACCTGAATATTAATCATGAAGATGTTTTAATGACACTTTTTGTTCAATCCTTAGTTGAAGATGCTAGGGAATGGTTTAGAGGACTATCTAATGGGTCTATGACATCTATGGATTAATTAATAGACTTATTCAAATATCATTATGGTGATAAAATAGATGAAGGATTCTTGTTAAACGAATTCAATAATATAAATATAAATTTCAATGAGGAAGTCACTGAATTCAATACAAGATTCCAAAGAGCCATGCACAAACTTTTTAAGAAGATCAAACTTGACGAAAAGGTATGTCTCACTACATATCTGAATGCTTTTGATTCTAAAATGGGGTATGCTCTCGGAGATACGAATCCCAGAAGTCTTACTGATGCATATAAGATAGCAGTGAATATAGAAATGAATAGAAGAGTGTCAGGGAAATTGGGTAGAAAGGATGATGCACATTTTAGTACGAGCAACCAAAACCAACTAGAATATAAAGAATATAAAGCTCCACATAACAGTAGGCCATCCTACAATAGTTATAATCCAAAAAATTGTTAATCCCTAATTTTTGTTGATAATTAGTGACCAACACTTAGTCATTTACTTAAGAAGTTTTAGTTGGTTATCACTGTGGCTGAGCTAAACATTAAAGGCCGAGAAAAATTTCCAAGCAAGTTTTAGGTTTCCAAGTTACATCATGCCAAGCCAAGTAGAATATTAAATGCTGAGTGACAGAGATGTTAAGTGCCCAGCAGAACAGGTTTTGCATACATGTCAGGATTGATTCAAAGTTTGATGTAAAATGTTTAGGTCGACTTGTATGAGATTTGGGATGACATTTGTACACATTTAAAATATTCTTCTACTGAGTTAATTATGCATTTAATTGTTTTATACTATGCATGGCATGGAGCCAATCAGGAAATCAAAATGCATTGGAAGCATAAATTATAGATCTTGATCATTGATCTAGATCTCGCTGCCAGATCCATAAAGACATATAAGATTGCTTCTAACCCTAGAAAATAAGTGTGAGAGATGAACAGTAAGTCATTTTGAGAAGAATCCTAGATCAATCAGAATGACAGAGCAGTGAAAATAAGAGTAAAGACATATCTAATTGTGAGATCACGGAAGGTATTGGAAAGAGAAGATCAGTCATTAGCATCTGAGTGCATAACAAAGGATCACTACTTGAAACATTCTAACAGGTGCATCAAGTGAAATCTCTTAACAGAGTGGTTCTAGCAGACCATTTTAAATATCTTAGCCGAGTGCTTACTTTACTGTAAGTTGAAATTCTTTAACAAGTTAGATTATAATAATCTCTAGTTCTTAACCAAACACACCTTTAACCAGGTAGATTGCATATTGCAATAAAAATCTTGTATCCCTAACATGCACACTTTATTGTTGCAGTAGTGAAGATTTTGTGGGTGTCATCCCCACCCCAGTTTTACCTATTTGAGTTTCTAGGTTACCAAAATTCGGTGTTATGAGCTATACATTTCATGTTGTTGATGTTATCTGATATTAGGTTAAATTCATATATGTATGAATGTGGATCAATTTGTTTTAATTGGTTAAGTTTTAAGATCTGATTCACTCCCCCCTCTCAGCATCTTGCTTTCCCCATTATTGTACTTCTAACAATTGGTATCAGAGCATAGTTCACCTAAAAAAATATTTTAATCATCTTGTGAGTACAGATGTTGTGATGGAGGTTTACAAGTTGGGTAAAGTCATTGAGAATCAGAAGATCAAGATTCAGCTAGCATTACATCAGCTTGAGATAGCAAGATAGGAATTGAAGAAATCATTGACAGCTAGGAAAGATTTGGCCAAACAAATGAATGATACTCATTACCAGGTAGATGACACTACAAATCTATTTCAGAATGGACATTCTACTAAGAGTGATGCAGCAATTACAGATCTACTAGAAAAGAATAATGCACTGTGTGAAGAATTCAAAAACTTGAAAAGAGAATAAGAAATGTAGACAGTGAGACTATGTGAAGTAGTGGAACAAAAGAAGAAAGCTGAAGATGATAAAGCTATGGCAGAAGAAGATAAAAGAGTGATAACTGTCAGACTTGATGATAGGACACATGATGTTCAAATGATGACAATCAATCAGGTTGACATGGAAAATCAATTGCTACTTGCAAATCAGGAGATTAGTAGGAAAGATATGGAAATGATGAATCTAAGATCTGAGAACAATCAATTGAAAGATGACTTGAGATCTGAGAAGGAACTGAATGAAATGTTGAATAAACCTAATGAAGCTTTGACTCATTTTGAGAATCTGATGGAAGCATCAAGGAGGCCAAAGGATTCTTCTAGATTAGGTCACACTAAACCAAAGACATCTGCTGAGATAGGAGAAGCATATAAGAATGGTGAAAGGAGGAATGCAAAGACAAAGAACAACAAGCCTGTTTGCCACCATTGTGGAAAACCAGGTCATAGTGAAAAAAATTTCCGAAGTAAGAAATGTAAGTTCAATCCTAAACCTAAGTTCAATGGTTACTATTTTAATTGCAAGAAATTCGGACATAAAGCACATGAATGTTGGGCTGAAGTAAGTGATGCACCTCACAAACTAAGATTTAATAGTTATTGTTACAAGTGTCAGCAACATGGTCATAAAGAAAAAGACTGTAGGTCCAATGCTAAACAACAATGGACATCAAAGACACAAACAAAAGCATCTAGGAAAGGAAACACTTACAACTGGGATTATAATACAAGGCAGAGTTGTCATTACTATGAAGAATATGGACATGCACTTGAAGATTGCTTAAAGACACATTTAAGAGGGAAATCTAAGAGTTGGATGAATGGAAGCCTATTCTATTTTAGTTGTTTGAAGATAGGTCACACTAAGAGACAGTTTAGGACAAGAGTTCATGCTCCTACTATTGAAGAAATAAGAGCACATATGAACCAGACATGGGTAAGGAAAACAAATCTAAGAAGTAGTGAATCCACTAAAGTCGAGGTCACCCAATCTAATGGATCAGGTGATCACACAATCTCTAACTGAGCAATAGTGGTATGTAAGGAACTACATTTAAATTTAAAATATTACATCAATTCCTAATATGTAAATGTACCAAATTCCATATCTGCATATGTTAAGATGCACTTGGACATGTTTGTGACAAGTGCCAAGAAGAGTTAACTGCACTATAGGTGCCAAGTTGGTTGGCCGAGTAAGTTGTGTGATGGCCAAGTATGGTAAGCCAAGTGTTATGCAAGTTGTGTTAGTCAGCCAATGACAGCTAGCTTGCACTAACCTAACAGGAAGAATATTTATTGCTTACCTATCTTGACCTTTCAAGTCTATATAAGGATGAATATTCTATTCTTCATTTTACCTTGTGATTTTTAGCATTCACAGAGCAATCGAAGAAATTGTAGAATTGATCTTAGTAAAGTTTGTTTCAAAAAACTCATTAGCATGTCATCGGCAACCCTAAGTTGAATAGTGCAAAGTGTTACTTGCCAAGGTATCCTGTTCTTCATTCTCGAACCCTAATTTTAGAGATTATGGCTGAAAGTTCTTCCACACCAGTCAAAGGAATGGAGGAGGAGCTGGAACAAATTAAGCTAGTAAGAAGTGATGGATGTGCACCACCTAACTTTCGAGCCGTTCCTGAAAGTGTAATTTTAGGTGATCTGAACGGAGCACTCTCATCAATCCAACCAAAGGTACTTATGATCCACGATGTTAGATCTTGTTACATGGTTAAGATTGGTGAAGTAGGTGATAGAAAATTGAGGAAATCCTACAACAAGTTATGCGATAATGGAGTTCTGAAAGATGAATTCAAGCATTTAGCCAACAAAGGGTTAACTCGTGCGCTAGATTTTCTGCCAGACTTCAAGGATGAATGGATCAAGGTTATTCTAAGTCAATTTCATAATATGCATATGTGGCTGGAAAATGGACCAGTTGAGATCACAAAAGATATTATTCATCGAGTAACTGGATATCCTGTTATCAGTGGTAAACGAACAATGAGAGATCAAAGTAAAGAAGAGATAGCAGCTAACACTGGAGCTGTCTGGAATAACACAGGTATGACTATCTCTACAATTGAAGATTTAGAACTTGACTTTGGAGTGAGAGTGATTGCACACAAGTTCTATCAGTCAAGCTGACTGGATAGTGTTCCCTACATAGCCGTGGACCAAGAATGGAAGATAGTCAAGAAGAATCACACCTAGGACCTTGCCGAGCTACAATTCACACAACTAGTCGAGAACTTAATATCAATCAGAAAAGCTAAAAGCTCATCATGTAAGTTTGGATCTTTACTAGTTTGCATATTCCTCTATGTATAGAAGTCATTTCCTACACTGGGAAATATTGTTTGGAAGAAGGATAGACCTATTACTGTACAGATTAGTGAATGTTTTCAGCAATTAGGCAATAATTGCAATAATATTATGGGAAACTACTTTGTTGAATTCAAAAAGAGAATGAGGTTGAGGAATAGAATTCCTAGTTCACTTGTGGAAAAAAACTATGAAGAGATATGTTTCCTATTCGATACAGATTACACTTACATTCTGGCTATGACACCTAGGGTATCATGGCTGGAGCCATTTCCCTATGAAGTTAACATTGATGAAACATCAATAGCTATTGCAACAATCCTAGTAGAGGAGATTGATACAAAAGCAAAGATATTTGGAAATTATGATGAAGCTAAGGCAAATATATCCATGAATCTTAAGGCAGGAATCATGGAGAGAAAGAGGAAAAAGATTGTGAAAAACCTGAAAAAGATGGTTGGATTGTTGAGTGATGAGGAGCTAGAGGATGCACCTATAGATATATCTACTAGACAAGGAGAAGATGTATCTGAAGAACAAGGAGTATAAGTTAGTGAATCTGAAGAAGAGATTACTATTAAGGCAAAAGGAAAGAAACCAGTAGTAGCCAAGGTAACCAAGCTAAGTAAAGAAAAACCTACAGTTACCCCTCCCATTGCAAATCATCCAAGGACAAGGGCATCTTCTGCCACATCACCAGTAGAGAAAACAAAATTTTATGTAAAGAAGGTTGGAGAGAGTAGTTCTGGATCAAAGAAAAAATTTGCAACAAAGGCTGTGTCGAGCCTACAAGTAAAGAGACCAAGAAGGAAACTGCATTTGGATCCAGAAAGTGATAAAGACAAGACTGAAACTGATGAGCCCAACAATATACCAACAGTACCATTCAAGAGACCCACTGATATTAATGAGGTATGTGAGATTTGATAAATTTTGCAGGGTTATCAGGCTTTAAGTTTATCAAGTATGAAAAATTGAAGGTAGAAGATAAGCATAAAGTTCAGGAAGCTCTACTAGATATGATGTGCAACTTCAATTTAACTCCTATAGAGATAGGAACCAATGTGCCAAGTGAGTTATATGATTTTCTATCTAGAAAATGGAATTTTCACTCACAACTAAGAGAGAGATAAGAGAAGGCACATTAGCTCAAGTCATTCCTGAGCTGACTAAGAAACAAAGAGCAAAATTTGTTGAAGAGTATAAGCATAAATTCATACCTAAACAGAGAGGTTATGCTATTTTGAAAATTGATATTGAAGGTATAATACAGTAGAGTACTAGGATTTGGAAGGAAATATTTGGATTGATTGCTCCAAAAGAGAAGAAGAATGATGAAGGAACATCTGATCCTGACAAGACTGGAGCAGAACCAAAAGAACAAACAAAGATAGTAAACATTGTTGATCAGAAAATTGACAGTCCAATTGATGTGACAATTGATGACTCTAGAAATTTGGATGCCGAGGGTCAGGATGAGCCGAGAGACTCAACTATAGAATCACCTATTAAGGCAACTGAGGCTGAAGGAGAGAAGAGTATAGAGGAATATGAAGAGAGAACTCAAAAGGAACGTGAGGATAAAGATTCTCAAAAAGAAGTAGAAAAGAAGAAAACAAATGAACAAGAGGTAATTACACAACATTCACCTATTTTAGAGGTTGTGGAATCAGTTCTAGATAGTAGTGAGGAGATAAGGGATACTAACAATGAGCCTAAAGAACAAGAGGCAATGCAAGTGTTGGTTGATCTATCACACTCTACATCATCAACTCGTGCTAGACTTAAAGTAGGAGGCATGCCTGATCATCAGGCAATTTTGACTGAATTGAAAGAAGCAATGGTGACTACTACTGAAATAGGAAAAGGTATTGTAGAAACTAAGCCAAGCAATAGCTCACTTGAATTTAAGAGGAGGAAAGTTATGAGGAAGAAGTTTTCGATTCTTGATGTCACATTAGATGAAGTTATTGTGATTCCACCATGGGATCCCAATGTTTTGTGTTATGAACAGATTGAGACTCTTCAAGAACTACTCAAGAGGAAGAAATATTGGAGGAAGTTGCAACTAATGTTTATTCTTTGTATAAGAATTTATGTGATGTTGAATTATTCACAAAGGATAATCTACAGGCCTTAGAGAAATTGCAGTTAGACTTAAATTCAACTGGAAGTTCATTGAGTATGGATGCTAGCACTAGCTCCTTACATTTTAATAGATTGACTTATGCACAAAGGAGGATAGCCGAGCTCATGGCTGAAGATGGTCGGATTAGGACCAAACTGATTACTATCCAGACAAGCCTGAAACCTCATCTGGAGATCATTCAAAAATAACTTTCATCTGTAAACAAATTGGTTAAGAGATATTCTCATCCCTCCACTACAGAAAGTTTAGTAAGTCTAGCTGCTCAGCAAGAAGTCAAAATAAAGGTTATGAAGTTTGTTAAGGACAGTTGGGACACTGCATTTGCGTCCACCTTACAACTTCATAAACAATTTTTGGACAAGTATAACTTGACCACACCTGCAATCAGTGACAAAAACAAGGGGGAATCTGATAGGATTGACAAGGATACAACATAAGGAAATCAGTATAGGTATCAATGTAAATTTATTTTTTTGAAGGCATGTATACTATGTAAATTTTTTGTATGTAGTATGATGTACACTCCTAGGGGGAGTACATTGTGTACTTAGGCAACATTTTGAAAGTAATGAATCAAAATGATAAGTGTGTTTTTTCCACTAATATCAAAGGGGGAGATTGTTAATCCCTAAGTTTTGTTGATAATTAGTGACCAACACTTAGTCATTTACTTAGGAAATTTTAGTTGGTTATCATTATGGCCAAGCTAAACATTAAAGGCTGAGCAACATTGCCAAGAAATGTTTAGGTTGCCGAGTTACACCATGCTGAGCTGAGTAGAATATTAAGTGTCGAGCGAAAAACATGTTAAGTGCCAGGCAGAATAGTTTTGCATACATGTCAGGATTGATTCAAAATTTGATGTAAAATATTTAGGCCGACTTGTATGAGATTTGGGAAGACATTTGTACACATTTAATATTCTTCTAATGAGTTAATTACACATTTAAATTTTTTATACTATGCATGGCATGGAGCCAATCAGGAAATAAGAATGCATTGGAAGCATAAATTATAGATCTTGATCGTTGATCTAGATCTCACTGCCAGATCTGTAAAGACATATAAGATTTCTTCTAACCCTAGAAAACAAGTGTGAGAGATGAACAGTAAGTCATTTTGAGAAGAAGCCTAGATCAAGCAGAATGACAGAGTAGTGAAAAGGAGAGTAAAGACATATCAGATTGTGAGATCATAGAAGGTATTGGAAAGAGAAGATTCGTCATTAGCATCTGAGTGCATAACAAAGGATCACTACTTGAAACATTCTAACAGGTCTATCAGGTGAAATCTCTTAACAAAGTGGTTCTAGCAGACTATTTTAAATCTCTTAGCTGAGTGCTTACTTTACTATAAGTTTAAATCCTTTAACAAGGTAGATTGTAATGATCTTTAGTTCTTAACCAAATAGACCTTTAACTAGATAGATTGCATGTTGCAATCAAAATCTTGTAGCCCTAACATGCACACTTTATTGCTGCAGTAGTGAAGATTTTGTGGGTGTCATCCCCACCCCAGTTTTACCTATTTGGGTTTCTGGGTTACCAAAATTTTGTGTTATGAGCTATACATTTCATGTTGTTGATGTTATCTGATATTAGTTTAAATTCATATATGTATGAATGTGGATTAATTTTTTTTAAGTGGTTAAGTTTTAAGATCTGATTCACCCCAGCCCCCCTCTCAGTATCTTGCTTTCCCCATTATTGTGCTTCCAACAAAAATAGGATAAAAAATCACCCATATGGTTCCCAGTTTAAAGATGGAAAGCCTATTTTCCCACAAAGAAAGGATAAGACTGATAATAGGACCCTGATCCTTTACACAAAAATTTTGTAAATATGTGCAGTGATACTTATTGGTGTGAAGCTTGCCAAGCCCCACACAATCCTAATTTTTTTGTTGTATTTGTAGACATAAATTCTAGTGAAGAACAAGAAGGAGAAGAAGGTGAATTATGTGATCGTAGTGGATGTGATGTGAATGATTCTTATGCATGCCCTAATATAGATTCTGACTGTGAAGTTGAGAACCATGATATGTATGGTTCACAAGGAAGAATAGAAGTATATCATCAACAAGTCCAGTCTGATAGTGAAGATGAAGAGGTTGATAATATAAAGTCCTATGCTCAAAATAGTAAGGAATCTAACACAGTTAGAAAACCTTCTGATGAAGAAAGAGCCAGAATCAAATCTGATTTAGTAAATAAGGCAAGAAGTAACTACAACTTGAGAAATAGAGTAGTGGGTGATGTTGCTAGTCAACCAACTGGCATCTTTATCAAACAAAACAAAGGAGATGCCAAGTATACAGAAAAAAGAGGACCTACTAAAAATGTAAATAAGCCGAAGGTCAAAATTGTAAGCAAAGTGAATGATTCAAACATTGTACATAAGGGAAAAGATAAAGTCCTCTGATGTAAAATACACCCTTGTTGATATGGGTCAGTGTCTATCACAAATGAATGTCAAAGTACCATTTCTAGAAATGATGAGAATTAAGGAGCATAAGGAAAAATTCCTTTCAGTGCTAAACAATGTTTCTCCAATGAAACTCCAAAAATGAGAGGGTGTTGAAAAGATGTTTAAAAACAAGGTAAAAGAGCCTGAGGGAATGATTTATGAAATCCCTAAGATTTATTTAAATACAAATACTTCTGCAAGAATTGTGGATCCTTTTTTTCTTAACTGTGGTCATTAATGGTAAGATGCTTAAAAACTATATGATAGATTCTAGAGCATCTAACACTGTTATGCCTGCAAAAATAATGAGATCCATGAGCTTACAAGTTGATACTCCTCATGGGAGATGTCAGGCAATGGACTCTAGAGAGATCCTTTTTGTTGGTACCATTGAGGCTTTAGTTATAGGTTATCTATATGCACTGACACAATGTTAACAATGAGTATATTTGTGGTTGACATCCCACTTCATTATGGCATGTTTCTATCAAGGAAATGGAGTGATTCAATGGGTGGAAGTATTCAATGTGATTTATCTTATGCTACTTTCAACATTGTTGGTAATAATGTCAAGGTATCTAGGGAAATAATGACACCCCATATGATAGAGATACATGAAGATATGACATCAATTATTGTATAGATATCGACATGGAGAACATTAGAGTAAAGAAAAATTTTCATCAATGTAAATGTGTTGATCCCTTGATTGAGTTTTTGAACACACAATAGGATGGTTTATGGAAGATGTATTTTGATGGAGCATGTTCCAAAGAAGGATCAGGAGCTAGTGTTTTATTTATTTCTCCATGAGGTACAACATTCAAGTACTCTTTCTTGTTATCATTCCAATATACAAATAACATAGCTAAATATAAAGCTTTGTTTTGGGGGTTAAATATTGTTGCTAGGCATGGAATAAAATGTCTAAAATTTTTTGGTGATTCTGAGCTAGTAGTAGCCCAAGTTAGATAAAAATATGTTTTAAACAATGATAGACTGAAAATGTACAAACATGCTAGTTGGGATCAGATTGAATCTTTTGATGCCTTTAATATTAACTAGATAGAAAGGTCAAAAAACATCATGGCAGATTTCTTAGCTAATGTTGCTTTGAATACTAGTGACTTGACCTTAAGTGGGGTATCAATAGTTTAAATTCAGACAAGAATAGTTGTCCCTGATAATATTTACAACTGGCAAGTTTTTGAAGATGACCAAGATATTCTTAGATTTTTTCAATGCCTAGACCATTATGAAGACCAGCATATAGATTGTAACTCTTTACTTGAGGTCATTGATGGCAAGGATAGTGTTTTGGGGAATGAGCTTGCCTGATTGAGTTCCAATTAGATCCCTAAGGGATTTCTAGAATTAGAGGCATTGTTCAATTATCAAAATGATCATTTATAAAAAATGAGCAATGCTAAAATGGAGGATTTGGAGAAAGTAAATTTAGGATCAGAGACCACTCCTCAAATTGTGTATATTGGAAAGAGGTTAAATTCCCATGTTAGATCAAATATGATAAAATTATTAAGAAAACATAAGCATGTATTTGCATGGTCTTATGAAGACTTGAAAGCTTATAGGGAAGACCTTTTTCAACATGAAATTCCACTGAAATCAAATGTAAATCAATTTAAACATAAATAGAGACCAATCAACCCATTGTTGGCTCCCAAGATGCAACAAGAGTTGATGAAGTTAAAGGATGCAAGGATTATTCCACCCATAAGACATTCAATTTGGGTATCTAATTTGGTCACAATGGGAAAAAAAGAATGGTGACATAAGGCTTTGTGTTTATTTTAGAAACTTGAACATTGCATTTCTAAAGCATAATTACTGTTTACCTAATATGGAGGCAATGTTACACAAGGTTACTAGTTGTGAGCTATTATCAATGATGGATGATTTTTCAGGCTATAACTAGGTATTAGTTAAATAATCAAAATAATTCAAAACTACATTTACTACTCCATGGGGGACATATGTCTACATTAGAATCCCATTTGGACTTATAATTGTAGGAGAAACTTTTCAGAGAGCCATGGATGTTGCATTCAAACAATTTATTGACTTGTTCATGGTAATATATCAAGATGATTTGATAGCATATTCCAAGAAAGAAGAGGACCATTGTGGACACCTAGAAATATTTTTTAATAAGGCTTTGGAATATGGTGTTTTCGTGAATCCTAGAAAATGTCAATTTGAATTGACATAAGGGAAGATGCTGGGACATATAGAATTAATGGATGGAGTGAGAATTGACCCAGAGAAGATAGAAGTCATTCAGAAGGTCACTGCTCCAAAAATATCAAAGGTGTACAGTCTTTCTTAGGAAAGATATACTTTGTAAGAAGATTTATTGCTAATTTTGCTGAGATTGTCAAACATATAATTAAACCATTGAAAAAAGATACAAAGTTTTAATGGAGTGAAGAAGCACAATCAGCTTTTGAAAAAATTAAGAAACTAGTTCAAGAGGCACCTGTTTTGAGATCTCCTGATTATAGTAAGCCTTTCTCTTTTTTTTTTAATCTTTTCATACCATTGTTGTTTTACTACAAAAAGATGAGGAGGGTTATGAACATCCTATTGCATTTTTTAGAAAATCCCTCCAAGCTACAGAGTTGAATTATGAAATGATGGAGAAACAGGCATATGCTTTAGTTAAAGCTGTAAAAACATTCAGACCTTATATGGTTTGTGCAAAAGTGATGGCATATGTACCTCTTGCAGCAGTTAGGGATATCGTTACTCAGTCAAAACTAACTGGTAAGCAGTGCAAATGGATCAATAGGATTCAAGAGTTTAATTTGGAGATCCATATTACCAAGTTGGTAAGAAGACAAGGCTTAGCAAAATTAATGACAGAAGAAAATTTGGACTTGGTTCAAGTTAATAATACAAAGGTACAAGATTCAACAGTGAATATTATTGAAAGGCAACCTTATTATGTCAACATCATGTACTACCTAAAAAATGCCAAGTGCCCTGAGACTATGAAAGATAATCAGAAAATAAATCTCAGGTTGCAAGCTCAAAGGTACACCTTAGTTCAAGGAGATCTATATTGGAAGGATAGAAATGGTGTACTGTTACTATGTCTAGATCATAGTCAAGCTGAGAAGATCTTGGTTGAAATGCATGCTGGAGTGTGTAGAGGACATTATTCTTCCAAGACCACTGCTCATAAAATCTTGAGGGCTAGTTATTATTGGCTTTACTTATTCAAAGATTCTCATGCCTTTGTTAGAAAGTGTGAACCATGTCAAATATTCTCAAACAAGTTAAGATTTTCAGGTTCCCTATTACTAAATCCTATATGTGTTGAAGCACCTTTTGCCAGTTGGGGGATTTACTTCATTGGATAGTTTTCAAAAAAATCTAGTGGTGGACATAGTTGTGTTGGAATAATGATACATTTGGCATCAGTGAATGCACTTAGTGAAAACACTTATTCGGTTTTGAATGCT
>MU226921.1:2018565-2054378 GCA_018584345.1 Thuja plicata | reverse complement strand
AGGTGGACCTAGCAGTCCAAATTGCTTCTAACAGGGCAGATCATCAGAAGTGATCATTGTAAGCCTTAACCGGCCAACTTTATACTACAGTACCAAAGTTTTGTGGGTACCATCCCCACCCCAGTTTTACTTTCTATTTGGAAGGTTTCTGGGTTACCAATCTTTGTGTTATGTGTTATGAATGTTTACATTTTCATGGTTGCAGTAGATTAGATGAATGAATGGTTAAAGAATATAAAAGTGCAAAAATGTATTAAAAGATTTAAGTGTTACTGATTCACCCCTCCCCTCTCAGTAACTCTGTTAATCCTGAATATTTCCAACAAGTTGGATACTAGTTGGTAAAGATTATTTCAAAAAGTGGATAGAGGCAATTCCTACAAAGAAGGAAACTAGTAAAGTGGTCATTGACTTTTGGATGGAAAACATTCTGACCAGATTTGGTGTTCATGTAAAATTTGTAATCGACAATGCTATGTGCTTCAGGTAAAATGAACTTATGGATTTCTGTGATGAGTATGGGATTATGATATCATATTCTTCCCCATATCATCCCTAAGCCAATGGCCAAGAAAAATCCAGTAATAAGAGCATATTGAAAATCTTGAAAAAGACCCTTGAGAAAAATAAAAGAGTTTGGCATACAAAATTGAAGCTTGCTTTATGGGCTGACAGGATCACAGTCAAAAGGGAAACAAGTCTCCCTTTGAACTAGTATATGGTATGCATTGTAGAACACCCATGAATAACTTGCTTCCAGTATATAATTTTATTCACAAAGAGGAGCTAGATGTTTCTGAAGCTATGCAAGATAGAATGATGTAGTTAGAAGAACTAGATGAGGTCAGAAAACATAGTCAAACATAGAATATTAAGTTACAATAGAAAATAAAATATTTGTTTGATAAAAGAGAAAGTAACAGAAAGTTCCATCCTGACGACTTAGTACTTCAATGGAATGTAAGGGCTGAAGACAAAGGGAAGCATAAGAAATTTGAAACATTATGGTTAGGTCCCTTTGTTATTCATAAAACTTTCGGGAAAGATTCATATCTATTTAAAAATAAGGATAGAGAGGTATTTGAATTTCCAGTGCGTGGACAATTCTTGAAACGTTTCTTCAGTTAAAATTTGATTTCCATGCACAGTAGTTCTGTATTATACGTATATTTGTGTTTGTTTCAATTGTGTTTTTTTTTTCTACAGTAGGTTAGTAAGCATGGTCTGCCTCCCAAATATGTGTGGTTCTTTCTATAAATTTGCATTTAAGCATCCTCATAAAGAGTCACTATTGGTTTTATTTCCAATTTTGAAATCTTGCAATAAAATGTTTTGAGTTCCCAGTTTTTTTCTCGCTTAGAAGGTCAAAACCTATCTAATGCTATCAAATTTTCCCTGCAAATGTTGATCTCAGAGTGATAAAATTAATGAAATGTGTAAAACCCTAGTTCTTCATAATCCGCTTCTAATTTGCAGTTACCTTTTTCAGATTTTCAAAGTCACTTAAGTCATGTGATTTTTTCATGTTTTAAGTCAGTTGCGTAGTCTCTTTAAATGGACTGAATATTCCCTTTTTTTTTAGACTAAGCGCAATGCTTCGGTCATGTTATCTCATATACAAAATAATATTCTTTGAAGGATTGAGCGATTTAATGCAGGCTATTGATTCAGATCTAGATCCTGTGGCTCACACAAAATCTCATTTGAAACCATGGAGTTAAGAGATGGTATAGCAAATTTGAGTTTATTTAGTCGCATTGGCTCGCAAAAAAATCAGAGTTAAAGCTTGGTTGAATTTTCATTTAGTTGCAAGATCACTGAAGGAAACAAGAGTTAATTTAAAACTTAAGTGATTTAGCGATAGCCGTTGATTTTCAAGTTGATCCTGTGGCAAGCGTTTAATCGCGAAATGAAAATGTTGATTGGTAAAATTTCTTGAGATTTAATGCAAACCGTGAGATGAAAAATGAATCGAGGGAAGGTGCGTAATAGCAAAAGGATTTCATAAAGTACATAAAGTTTGAGAGATTTAATGTGAGCTGTTCATTTGCAAGATGATCCCACGGTGGGAGTGAAGTCTCAGGATTTACTCCTCAATTAATAAATCATAACGTGACTTCGAGTTTCTTCAGTTGTGTAGTATTACAAGCTCATAAAGGTTAAGACATGAGTTATATTAGTTCATTCGCAAGATCTATGGAGAAAAAAATGGTTAAGTCAAATTTTATGAGATCTAGAGACTACCGTCTAATTCGAAATTGATCTTGTGGCCAACTTTAGTTGCGAGCTAAAAGTTTAGATGAGAAAAAGATCTAGTGACTACCGTTAGATTTTGGAAAGATATAAAGGTTGGCACTTAATCTCATAATAAAAATTGAGTTAGATAACTTGTTCAGGGACAACAAGATTGAATTATTTGCTAAGTATCGATATGAACTGTGGTTAGAAAAGGTAAAGTCAAGGGTCAATAAAGTTTGCAGCGGGAAAATCTAAACTGTAGATGAGAAAACATTTGATGGTTGGCGTTAAGTCACTGATAGAAATCAAAAATTTAAATAAATTTCAGCGACTCAGAGGCAAAGATTCAGATGTTGACACATGTTTATTTAATTCCAGAGATCTGCACTATGCGTGAAGTCTGAAAATAAACCAGTGGTTAGGAAACCTATCTGGCGGCTTAGAGGTAGCTTGTAGTCACAAAGTCTCATGAAAAAATAAAGTTAAAGATAAAGCTTGAGAGATTTCATGAGATTTGTTGGATTAAAAGTGATCTAATGCTAGTCCCAAAGTCTCCGATCAGATGCAGTAAGTACAAGAAGAATGATAGATTTCACGTAAACTGCTAGATTGAAAGAGGATCTAATGATGGTCGTGTAGTCTCTAACTAAACTTAAGGTTAATAAGATCTTTAAGCGACTTCAAATTTATATAGTCACATAATCTCCAAAGAAACCAAAGAGAACCAGAGTATGAGTAAGGTAAACATTAAGAGTTTTGTCCCATGCCATGATGTACAGTCACTAGCCAATAAAAAAAAGAGGATTGTAACATCATGTATGAAGTAGCCAAGTCATAATAATGTGAGCCAATCATATCAATCTTAGAATTTATTTTGCATATAATAAGGTTTCATGATTACTATGATTAGCCTTTTTCAAAATTGATAACCTATCAAGCTTAGGCACCACAGCTAAGATAAATTGATATCAAAGCACATAGAGTCATGGCAGAAGTGACTGAATAGAAAATTCATGATTTTGAATAGATTGGTGCATTTATTTCTCAAGAATAAATAAGCATTATCATTTCTCATTTTAGTTTACCAAAGCTTCAAACTACAGAGCTAACAATTACATAAGTGATTAGAGCTTTCAGGAGAATAGAATTGTCCAGGCTGTAGAATGTAGAAAGAAGAGTTTGATCAATAGTTTCTAGATCATCGTAGACAAGATGAGTCAAGTAGTAAGCATTACTTCAACTAGTGGAAAGAGTGGAGATGTTGATTATGATAAGAAAGGGAAAAGGAATTACTCTGATGAATTTGTTTCTCTAGTGCTAGGGACTAATCAAGTAAAAAAGGTAAATGATGAATACCTTGGTGATAACATGTATTATTGTAGAGATGCTAAAACTCCTGATTGTTCTAGATACCATTTGTTTAATTACTATCATAAAAATATTTATGGTCATGTTCTTGTTTCAAATCCTTGGACATCATGGTTAGCCAAATTAATAGTGTCTGATGTATTTGTAGATGTAGATTAGTTTCTCGAGCTGGCTAATAGATATGATACCATTTCTAAGACCATTAAGAAGAATAATGGTACAACCCTAGTTACTCTAGATAGGGCATCCTTTATGAAAGCCTTCAATATTTATAACCCTTGCACTACAGAGATATATCAAAAGGCATTAGCAGCTACCTATACAGGGGAAGCCTGCATTGTGGAAAATTTGATTCAAGGTCATGTGCCTAAAGGTACCATAAATTACATAGCACTCATTCCTAATAAAACTTCACCCTACTTATATAAATATTTGGCCTTTAACATGAAATATATTTCCTATGGTCTGTGTAGGGTTCTAGGAGTTGATGGGGGAAGTGAAAGGATATCTTATGATATTCTGATGATTGTTTTGAACCTTCAAAGTCCACATGTAAGCACATAATATGAATATATCCAATACGTGATTAATAAAATGCATCAAGGGTTTGTAGACATTCATAAGAAGGAGTCCAGCCCTAAATTATTGCAATATTCTTTACTGATGCATTTAATTCTATTTTATAATTTCAATATCATGGACCAACCAAATTTGAGACCTAGGAGATTCTATCAAGGCCAAACCAACCCTATACAAGTCTGGTTGAGGGTGTGGAATTATACATCTAGGGAGAATGAATTATGTGCTTTCCAGAACTAGATAGTATATCCCATATTAAGT
This sequence comes from Thuja plicata, assembly GCA_018584345.1. NCBI lineage: Eukaryota > Viridiplantae > Streptophyta > Pinopsida > Cupressales > Cupressaceae > Thuja > Thuja plicata. The sequence goes on along the minus strand of MU226921.1, from coordinate 2,049,932 downwards.
TGTTTGGGTGTCAAAATGACCAGATTACCAATTAAGGTATTGCAATTACTCAGGCCTTGTAAGTTTGTTGACAAGTGGACTGGAGACCACAACTGGGGAGACTTCTATTATTATAATGATTTCACTTTTATAAGGGTTTATGGTTCCTCCCAACCACCACATATTCTACCTTACTATGTGCCACAAATAATTGTTGTCATGGAGTTCATATGGAAACTAATGTTGACTAATACAAAGCATTTGGCTCCACATAGAAAATATAGTTTTACACCTCAGCAGTTTATAGTGTATGGCTTCACAATTGGCAATAGGGAATTAGATTTAGTTAACAGATAGTTAGGTCACTTCAGGATGAATGTAGCCTTATATAGGTATGTTGATACATAGAGTTTTATATTCAATACAAAGATGCTCTTGACACAAACTATTCCAAATACTAAAGTGCATGAGCAATGTGTAGAAGAGTACTTAATAAGGAACATCCTAGAGGATTATAAAGTTGTGAGAAGAGAAGATAAGTTCCAAGAACTGATGGATCTAGAACAAAAACTTAAGAAGAAAGGGATCCCTTTTAGGGGTTACTTAAAAGATGTTCCTTATTTGCAAAGATTGGATAAGATGATAGAATCTTATGGAACATTGTGCAACCAGCTGGAGGAGAAAATAGAAGATAAGGACAGAGGTCCTAACAAGCACTCTTCCTCATAGTACAGTGACGGTAGCTATTCAGTACATAGCCCTCCACCAATGGATCAACAAACTCAAACAAAGGAAAATATAATGGATTTAACTCAAGTGCAAGAGGTTGAGGTGACTCGTGAACCTCCCTAGAAGAAGAAAAATGTGAAAATATGGGAGCCTTCTAGTGTTAAGACATAGAAGAAGAAGAAAGATAAAGTGAGTGCTTTATTCACTGGTACTAGAGCTTATGATCATCAACTTAGAAATTATATAAGGGAAGGTAAGAATAAAAGAGAGGATATAGAACAAAATGTTGAAATGCCTCTGTTATTATGTCAAGATGAAAGAGAGCTTCAACAAGAGAAATTCTTGAGTGATGACAATTTCATCAAAACCAAACAATTCAAGGACTTCCTCATCTAGGAAAAGCCACAACAGGTGGGATCAAAACTGTAATTAGTAGGAGGAGAATCAGTGCCAAATAAATCCTTGCAAGCTGTGTAAGAATATGACCCCAAGTCATAGAACATGACACCACAGGAAGCTAGACAGTTGGTTAAGTCTAGTGGGATTTTACTTGTAGAGTAATGGCATCTTGCATCAGCTTTTATCATAGGTCAAATAAGAAGGCAGTCTAACATAAAATTTTCTTAAGAGACATAGGTGGGAGAAATGATTAGGGGATGTGGATATAATGCAAAATCCCAAACTTTAGCCATGTGGGCTCTAGCTCCCAAGACTCAAAAGCCATCACTGATTAATGTACAAGAAAAGATGGATGGGGGTAAAATTATATGGTGCATCCATAACACAGGTGATTTTGAAATCTATCAAGCACTTACACACTTTTCTCATCTAAATGAAGCTAAAGCTCAACAAATGTCAAAAAGATGTTGGCAATTGTTTAATGATGCAAGTGTTGTAGTGAATGATAGAGAGATATGCTTGATAAAGATCAATGCATTGGAGAAGCTAGTGGAAGAGTTGAATATGAAGTTACAAGAAATCCCCGAGTCTATTCCTATTGAACCTAAGCAAATGGTGGATTCCCTAGTATAGACTGAAGATGCAGGGAATATTAAAAAGGAAATAGAGAAGAAGGATAAGGACCACAATAAGGAAGCTTTTTCAACCTTAGAAAATATCTTGCAATATAGGATTAATATCATAAAAGACAAATTTGATCTAGTACATAGTTCTTAGAACAAGCTTCCTTGTCAGCAGATAGAGGTGAATAATTATGTTTCAAATTTGAACCTTTATTTTGGGACTTGGTCAATAAGGATGAATTTGTTTGAAAGTTTAGCAACCCTACAACCACTTAGGGAAGATCTTCTTGAGATTGTAACACAAGTTGGCAAGGAGATTGAGAAGATTGGAGTTACCTTTTCTTTCTTCAAGGGAAAGGAAAATCATATTGAGGCCACAGTCAACATGTTTGGCTTAGATTACAATAAGTTTATTCCTCCAATAAAGGGAGAAGATGTTTAGATCAAAGTAGTAGAAGTGTGGAGAAATGAATTTGATACATTTTTGCCTAATAAAGAGGCGTTTATTTCCGACAGTGGTGATTTAGATATGGAAAGGTTAATAAAACCTTAGACGAGGCATTCAAGGCTGAAACATACTTTAATCAGTTTGTTACATATGTCAAAAGAATAACAGATGCAAGATGGGAAAGGAAAAAGGCACAATTGTAAAGCATTCAGAGCTTTAATTGGCATATAGAGGTAGAGGTTGGAGCATGGGATGTTCTCACCAAAACCAATAAAAAGAAGCCTACAACAGTTGACCTAGACATACTGGACGATGAGTGAAGAGACACCTGACACGTGATCTATGAGCACATGGAGGTTAGTCATCAGAAAGACTACTTGAAGTTAGCCTATAAGGGAGGTCACTTGATCTTGCCATAACTATTTGAGGCTTTCCAAAATATCTATAGACAAAGGTGCAAGCTATCAAAGATTTGAAGATCAAATCTTATTGTATTCCTATTTTGTCTTTCCACCGCTTAAGGTCTTATTGTATTTTGTCTTCTAGTATCTTTTTAGGGTTAGGTCTAAGCCATTCGAAGCTTGTTGCATCCTTAGTCTTTAAGGATTCCAAGATGGCTAAGACACTATATATACCAAGATAGAACATAGTTGTAATGATGGTGTAATATACAGCTGCAAAGGCAAACTTCTCAATTTTGTCTGAGCTTTGTGCTTTTTGTCTATTGAATGTATTTGAAGCAGTAACATATTAATAAAATACATTGCAAGTTCTATTCTATATCTTTTGTTGTATTTTTATATTTCTTTTTAAGCTCTTGTATGTTTAATTTGTAAGGCATCCTAGATATACCAGTTACAAGGTGATTATGCAATTACTTATAAGTTCTTTCTAGGAAATACTAATTCTTTTAGGTGATTCCAGAGAGCTAAACATTGGTGTAAGGATTTGATAACAGGGGTGTGAGACTGAAAAGGTAGATTGTAAGGCATTCTATATAAGCTGCATGTGTTTTCATTAATCAGTTTATTATGGATTTATATTTGATATTTACTCTTTTCCCAAGAATTAGGTGTTGGTTTAGGGTTTGGAAAGCAGTTAAATCATCATCCCATATTAAATAAAATCAATCATTTACTTTTCAATTACAAATAATATATACATTTTAGTAATTGTATTAAAGGATACAATTCAGTTTATTGATTGTTTAAAGATAGAATCACTAGGTTAGCCCTCCTAAGTTTATATAACTCCAAAAGGAAGAAGGATGAGAATCCTTATCTCACTGATGTTTTCTATTGTTAAGATCATAATTTGGCTTGTAAATCTTTGTATTAAGTTAATTATTGTCATCTGTAAGGTGTTTTATCAATTGATACAGTGAAATAAAATTATCCAATCAGTGAAAGCCTTAATCCACTATTGCAAATACTGAGAATCAGTAATCATTTGAAGGTACACCCGCATGAGCTTGTGGATATCAAAGTAGAAGGAGGAATTAGTCCTCATCAATTAGGCTTTATCTTTAATGAGTTATAAATTGGAAGTACAAGGTTTAAGAATTCATATTGTATTAAGAGCCTGCAAGAAAAAGACCTAACACCGTGAATTGTCTAATAGAAATTGTCTTTGCTTGGTCAGTTCCAATGAAGTACTATAATCACAAACTCTGCTCTACATCTAGGATCCAATCAAGCTTCAAAGATTCCACACTTCTCTGCCTTTTCAATTAATTTCTCATCATTCATTCATCACATCTTTTCAAAAGAAAAGACCTCTCATATATATCCTATAATAATAATTGATTAGGTCGGCCAATTAAGCTTTCCCAATATACAAATAAATATTTAACCCCTTGATAAGATATAAAAGGTATCTAGAACAAGTAAACATCAATTAAAATACATCAGATATAATCAAAGATTCGCAATCCATAATGCAGGCTACTTATCTGAAGTCGGCCCCAAATAGGTCTCCTCCAGAATACACGCCATAGCTGACATCACCAACAATCACACAACTTTTGATCAACAAAAAACATTCCTCAATATGCCTTCTATCATCTCTTAAGCTTGCATAATCTGAATCCTCATCGCTTGTAAGATATCCCCAAAATATAGAGACTCACTCTGTCAAGCATCACTGTCATAGTCTAGAAACATGTCTTTTCTAAAATATTTGTAACAACTCCAATATGCAATATTAGGCCAAGAGACCTTAGGACTAAGGTCATCACACATCCTTCTACATATCATCATCTTCACTCATTCTGATTCAACCATACAGTATCCATACACTTTTCTCAGTCATCATAAAATAGCAATAACTAGTCTGTTCTCTCCACAAAAACATATGTTGACATTAGTGACAAAACATGAATGCCAAAAAAATCAGTAGTACCCAACTTAATATTATCCAATGGCCTAGTGTTATTTCTATATCGTGAACTGGGATTTATACACACAATGTTGAGTTACTGGTGTACGTTTCCCTTGTTGCTACTATCTGGTACATCTTCGTACAGAGAGAGGTTGTGCTTGTTGCTTCCTACAATATTATTTAGACCGCATTAATCTAGAATGCAAGAAGAGTTCAAATTCTAAGGTGCACCATATTTACATATCTTTGTGTGGTGGATACAAAATAAATAAATAAATGACGATCACAATCAAAATGAATTTTGAGAAAATAGTCTTCGGATTCACCGAAGGCATGTAAGGGTGAGGTGATCATCATGATTACACATGGAAAGGCCCAGGAAGATATGATTGTCACGTAGAATGACATGGGGGAAATGGTGTCTCTTCATCTCTCTTCAAGTAGCACCTAAGTGTAACTTGATATTTTTGGAAGGGAAACATCTCTTGGAAGGTTCTTGTAATCTACCCAATCCTTGAAAAATGACATTACACATCGTGAGTGTGGAAAAATCAGAAACTTTCTTGTCAACAGCCGCTACAGAGAAGACAAGGGAGACTGAGTTCAGTGGAAGAAGTTGCCAGAGTGCTGCAATATTTGATAATAAGAGATAAGTATTTCTACCTTTAAATAATATTCATGATTTGTTTTAGTCATTAATTCATGTTAGAACAATGACATAGTAAATCTTGCTTCTATCATTGGTATTTCCCTTCGGGATAGTTTAGTTCTATGAACTATTTATAATCTCTCCATGAAATGCTTTTAGGACGAATCAAGAAGCATAAGAGATTGCATTTAAAGGATAAAGAACTTGATGTTTGCAGTTATAGGACTGAGTTGAAGATTAAATCAAATATAGAGGGAGTCTAACCTTTCTTTAGAGGCAACCTTGAAGAAGGAGGTTAGGAGGTTGATACATGTCCTTGAAAGCTTCAGATGGAAGCCAGATTATCATGAGAGTTTGGTGTTGCCAAGCCTAGAGATAAATCTAGAGTTTATTACATTCACTCATGTTACTATGGAATCAAAAATTACATTTGTGTATGGGAAATTTCTCTTGCGAACAATGTTATGATTATTGATCAAATAAATCATGTGCCAGATGATAAGAGTCTCTTGGAAAAAGATATCTTCCATGATTGGAGTATGTGAACAAGGTATGCTTCCCTGATAGAGGGAGCAACTAGTGGATCTACATTAGTTGACATCCAAGGATCTTGATTTAAAGGGAGCATACCATATCGAGATGACTTCCCCAGTGATGAGGACTATGATTCAAATGATGTAGTTCCATGTATGTGGGCTAGAAGGCCTTCACGTAGATATCTAGGCCTTTATATTCCTAGGTAGATGGATAAGTTTTTAGAACAAATGAAAATCAAGAAAAGAGCTTGATGGAGACCAAAGATCAAAGACACAACTTGTTGGCATCAAGTCAGAAGTTTGATACTAGATTCAAGGTGATTCTAAAGAAACCTTGCACGAGGACGTCAGGAGGTTGTTGCAAGACCTTAAAATGTGAAGGAAGCATCTAGAGGATCTGATTCATTATGATCTCAAATGAATTTGGTCATATTGGTTTAGAAGGAGCCAAGAGTGGAGATGGTTTTGTAGTCAAAGGACCATGATCATGAGATTGAGTCCCGTGTGTGTTGGTTGAAATGCCTAATTCTAACTCCTACATCATGATATCCCGGGATAACCCGAGTTTCACCAAGAGTGATGCAAACTATATTAGAGATATAGTGCATAAAAATGTTATTCAGTCAAGGTATGTTGGAGAATGAAGCCTCAAGGTAACTGAATCAATGATCTACTAATCATAAAACAAAGAAATATGAAAAAGCCCAAATTGTCTTAGAGAAATAAGAGAAAGGGCATCCATTATATAGAAAATTAAAAGAGAGGTGACATAATGGTGTTCAACCATATTCACCAATATTAAAACCATAATATTAAAGATCTACAACTATCAAATACAAACCTAAATATACACAACCATATATTTAATATGGGACTGCATAGTCAAGAAAGACTACAAGTATTCTAGAAAGGAGGCCAAAGTCAAGAAAGCAAGCCAATGGGAATTATTACTTTCATTCTCCCCCATAATGACCATTGGGAAGAACATGAAGTAAATCTCTATACTTTCACAACCTTTCATGAGCTAGAGCCTTTGTGAAGATATCTGCAATCTAATTTTCTTTACTATAGTACACAATTTCAATCGAGCCCTGTTGAACCAATTCCCTGATATAGTGATGTTGTATCTCAATATGTTTTGTTCTACTATGAATTACTGGATTCTATTTCATTTTAGTATAACTCTTGTTGTCATAGTACAACAAGGTAGGTTCATCCTGAATATGGTGTAAGTCTTCTATAAGTCTTCTCAACCATACAGTTTGACAAGCTACTGATGTTGCAACTTTATATTATGCCTCTACCATAGAAAGTGATATTGTTGGTTGTTTCTTGGACTTCCAAGAGAATACTGCAGAACCAAGGATAAAAGTGTAGCCAGAAGTAGACTTCCTATCATTTGCAGAACCTATCCAATATGAATCTATATAGCCAACCAGTCTTCTATCCTCTGAATGCTAAAATTTGAGACCATGACTCAACATCCCTCTAACATATCTAACAATCCTCTTAGCTGCACTCCAATTTATTTCCTTAGGTTCTGAAATGAACTTAGAGACCAAACTCACGACATATGGGATATCTGGATGAGTAGTAGTTAAGTAGATCAAACTTCCAATCAATTGTCTATATAGAGTGGGGTTCACTGGATCTGACACATCTAAAGTAGGAAATTTTTAGTCCAACTTCAATAGGTGTTGCAACTAGTTTGCAAATGGAAATGTGAAATTTTTGTAGTATATCTAAGGCATATTTTTTCTTAGACATAAATATTTCATCTTCATTTTTCTATACTTCTATAGCATGAAAGTAGTGCATTTGTCCCAAATTTGTCATTTCAAACTCAGTAATCATGGCTTCTCTAAACTCTGTAAATAAAGCTAGATTATTCCCTGTGTAGATAAGATCATCAACATAGATAACTAAGATAAAAATATCCTTAGCTGACCTTCTAAAATAGATATTTGGATCTGATTGACTTCTTGAAAAAAAAAAATGTGGTAGGTAGGAGTCTATCCTTGAATACCATGCTCTTGGTGCTTGTTTGAGACCATACAAGGCCTTCTTTAATTTGAAAACATAATGTTATTTAGAGGGTATTTCAAAACCTGTAGGTTGTGAAACATACACTTCCTCATCAATATATCCATTCAAGAAAGCACTCTTCACACCTATTTGATAAATTGTCTAGCTCTGCTGAGCTGCTAATGCCAAAACCAATTTGATAGTATCCATTCGTGATACAGGTGCAAATGTCTCAGAATAATCAATACCTTCTTGTTGAGTGTACCCTTTGGCTACCAATCTAGCCTTATGCTTATCAATACTTCCATCAAATTTATACATTATTTTGTACACCCATCTTGTACCAATAATTTCCTTACCACGAGGTAATTGAACCAGATCCCATGTATCATTCCTATCAACTGTTTCTATTTCACTGTTTATTGCTTCAACCCACTCTTCTTTTTCTTGAGCTTGTTGAAATGTTTGTGCCTCATTATTTTCTATGATTTGAGACATTAGTGTGAAATTCACTTTTTCTTGTGACCTTGTCATTTTTTCAAAATTTGAATCCAGCATAAGAGTTGATGGATGATTCTTTTCTATTCTTCTTTGATATTTTTGATATTTTATTGCTCCTACAGTAGATGATTTAGGTTCATATTCTTCTTCCTCCTCTTCAATCTCATCAATTACTATCTCTTTTCCTTTTATTTCATTTTATTTGGTATATTCTGCTAGTTCATTGAATACCACATATCTACTTATCTCTACTGTATTATCGAAGAGGAAATTGTAACCTATGTTGTTTTCCAACAATATATTTTTCACATACCACCTTTGTGTCTTCAATGGATGGTATACCTTCAACCATTTTTAATCTTTTGAGTAAAATTAAACCATTAAAACTGAGGTGACCATATCTTTTATGCCAAATTTTACTTTCACTCATTTCACTAGACCTTAGTGCTTGGTTCCCATGTGTAAAATGAAGCGGAAGCATCCTATCACCTGTAATTTTTTCTCTTGCAATAGCTACATTCTTGTATGATTTATCTCTTATTATGCACTCATTTTTATCAAAAGTCACTTGATAATTTTTCTCTAATATTTGTCCAACAGACAAAAAATTCTTTTGAGTGTTGGAACCAATAGTGATTCATTGATATGCTTCACTTTACCATGTTCGGTTGTAACGACAATAGTACCCTTATCTTTTCTTCCATGAGAATTATTATCTCCTATTACTACTGTACTTTGATGTTTTTGATCCAAGTCAATAAATAGAAGCTCATTAGATGTCATATGTGAAGAAAATCCAGAGTCTGTATACCACACTTTATTTTTACTTGCACTTGTATTGAAGCAAGAAATAAACAAATTTTGTTTATCTTCAACAGTGCTATGAGCACTTCTCTTTTCTATTTCACCTTGTTTACTCCAACATTCTGAATCATAATGTCCAAACTTATTGCAATGAAAGCATTGGACATTCCTTTTACAATAGTCTCCCCCATTAATTCTACCTCTTCCTCTTCCAGGTCCTCTAAAGTTGCTACTTCTTTCTCTGGAATAATTTCCTCTTCCTCTAGAATTGCTAGATTCACCTTTGTATTCAATCTTATTGTTATCATCATATTTACTATGACTCTTGAAGAATGCCTTTTTTTTTCCTCTTATATTTTCTTTATAGGAAAATGCTTCCTCTAACCTTTGTTCATTACTTTTCATTATTTCTTTAGCAGTTAACAAAATTCTTCTTAATTCATTAATTTTCATGCTTGAGAGATCCTTATATATCTCAATTGTAGAAACCATACCTTCAAATTTTAGAATCAAGCTTCTCAAAATATTTTGAATGACATGCTTTTCATCTACATCTTCCCCTAGTACTTTCATCTGACTCACTAGACCTTCTACCTTTGTTAAAAATTCATTGATAGATTCTCTAGTAGTCATTTTTATATTTTCAAAGTTTTTCCTCATAGTTTGCAATTTAGCGGTTTGTGCATCTTGATATGCATTACTTAATATTTGTCATGCTTGCTTAGAATGAATAGCACCAATTGTCCTAGGAAAGATAGCTTGAGTGATTGTACCTTGAACCAAGAATGAAGCTTCATTATCTTTCTTTATATTTACTTTGTATTCCCTTTTTTGTTGGTCATTTAATGCATTTACATCTGCCAACATACCTGTTTTGAACAATTTCCCACAAATCCTTAGATTTGAGTAAAGTTTGCATTCTAGTACACCAATATGTAAAATTGTCTCCTTCAAAGACGAGAATCAACAAATTAGACATTACATTGTCTACCATATGTCGTAAAAATATTGACAATGACCCAAGTGCTCAACACAAAGTTCAGGAGAGATCTCTACAAATGAATACTCTCCTCGTCCCTTCAAATATGACTGACACACAAAAAAATGCTCTTTTCTTATTATTTTATTTGAGAAATAGGTGTCGGTTACAACTGATAATGCACTTAATTAAAAAAATATTATTTTCCAAATTACAAAGAAAAACTTTATAACTCACAAAAAACTCAAATATATCATTTCCTTCTTAATTAAAACTCATGTTTCCACAAAAGAGTTTTAAAGCTTTTTGAAAGAATAACATATAACTGAAGCTTTAATAAAAGCTAAAATAAAAATTTATTAATGCAAAAAGGCAAGTTTTCTTAAAACAAATTTCAACAATCTTCTCAAACTTCTCGCTGGAAAGAAAGAGAAAATAATTGTAATAACCTCATTTCAAGTTGCAAATGCGTCCACACGGAAACCTCTTTCAAGCTCAAGATTACAGAAAATTAACTTGCTATCTTTAACTTTGTCTTTGATCTCTTCTAGATCACCTGCAATGAAAGAAAAATTTCTCAACTTGGCTATGATACCAAATGAAGGCAACTGAATCAATGATTTGCTGATCATAAAACAAAGAAATATGCAAAAGCCAAAATTGCCTTGGAGAAATAAGAGAAAGCGCATCCATTATATAGAAAATTGAAAGAGAGGCGACATAATGGTGTTCAACCATATTCACCAATATTACAACCATAATATTAAATATCTACAACTATCAACTACAAACTTAAATATACACAACCATATATTTAATATGGGACTACACAGTCAAGAAAGAGTGCAAGTATTTTAGAAAGGAGGCCAAAGTCAAGAAAATTTTCCAGTGGGAATTAGTATATTAGAGATATAGTGAATAAAAATGATATTCAGTCAAGCAATCTTGGAGAATGAAGCCTTGGATGAAAAGGAGTTTTAACATCTGTGATCTGTTATTTTGAATGTTATTACATTTTTCTCTTTGAGAGAGAAGTCTAAGGTGAAATACCTTATCTCCACCCTCTGGGATGAGCCATGGTAGATCCACCCTCTAAGATGAGTCAAGGTGGATGTCATGTGTATGTTTCCATGACTTATGGGCCCTCCTATGAACATTGAAGAAAGGTGACAACTTTTCGACAATGAACACTTGTATTTGATTGATGTTGTGAGGTAACGACTTTGCAACATCTCCATCATGATGGATATCATCTAACTTGATAACCGTGGACATGTCATGATGGTTAGGATATCTTAGACATCATGGTAGACATCATAAGGCTGATATGATTAAATAAACCATAGATAATTTATAGATCTTCATGGTAGATATTATGTGTTGTAATATCTGTGGACATGCCATGATACAATATCCATATGGTAGACATCATGAGACGTGATTTATGTGCACATACCAGGGATATTTGTGAGTACTTGGTGAATATCATGGATTTGATATTTGGAGACCATTACTCTGAGTACTTGGTGAGTATCATGGATTTGATACTTGGAGACCATTACTCATGATAATCACTTTTGAGCACATGGTGAATATCTTGTGAGTTGATATTTGGAGACCATTTCTCTGAGTATTCGGTGAGTATCATGGACTTGATACTTGAAGACTATTACTCATTATATCAGTAAAATGATATAAATTTTAAAATGACTATTTATACTCACTTATTACATTGACGTAATATATTTATCCTCCCTAGCTAAGAGGGAGTGTTAATTTTATAGCTTCGGTCAGATCTATAATGAATATACTAAGTTGATATAATAATATAATATTGATAATAAAATAAATAAATATATATATATATATATATATATCCACCAAGACTTAGTATTAAGCAGTCGACGACTTTATGTAATGGTCGTCTGAGTCATTGTAACTATATAAATGAATGGTATGAGTATCACATAATAATATATGTGTTACGATACTGGGTAATTATGTAACACATATATTATTATGTGTTACGTACTGCCAATTATATATGTGGCATGATAACTATTATATGAAACGATTCGAATGAGACATGTCTCACGTAGAGACATAACTCTACTATGTAGAGGCATGTCTATACATGAGACATGATCCTGTATTTATATGGATTTCAAATCTCCACTTGAAGACACATAAGACATACAGTCTAATATATCATATTTGATCACATATTTTAACAAGAGTATAAAAATTATCAAATACTAATTATATTATTTTAAATACAAATTCAGCTTCAGCCCTTTGTTAATAAAAAAATTCTATAAATATAGTATATTAAATATTTTAAAATAGTAATTTATATTATTTAAAATAAATCAAAGAATTTCTAAAGATAAAAATCAAAGTATTTAATTATTGTAATTATAAAAAGGTTTATTTTATACTCGAAGGCCATGACATTGTGTTCTAACCTTTTGTTTTCCCAAATGACATTAGAACTTTAGAAAATATATTTCATTATTGTAAAGAATATAACATAGAAATAAATGATTAAATAAGTGAGACATCAAAATCTATTCTAAAAGATCTAAAATTTGAAAGAATTCAAAGACAATTTAAACAATGTGATTCCTCATTCCTTATATCATCTGATGATGTGGGATCGCTAAAATCAATTAATCATTCATTAAAATTAAAGAATCAATTCATTCAGTTTTGAAAAGTGTCTTAGCTTTCACTTAAAGGTTATTGTAGGCTGTGATTGGGCCGACCTAATATTTTGTTTTCTAAGGGTGACATCGGACCTGTACAACTGAAGTCAAAATCAAAGTTTTGATCCACTCTTTCGTGGCGTCAACAGAGATGGAAAGATTGATTATAAATGAATGGTGATATAAGTGGAGACTTGTCTAAAATTAACAACTAAAAGATAACAACTGAATAACAGATGCTTTTGTGGGCAGGTACCCAACGTTATTTTTATGGTTCAAAATAAAACTAATCGTACTATTTTCATAATTGTTTACTTCTTTAAGTACCCATTAACAAACATTTGCCTAATCAACAGATTGCACAGTAGACAGAAATTTAAAACGGTTATGGTCCCAGTCACATATTAAATGATTTGTAGTTACGTAGTCAACTAAAACTTAAATTATGAAGAAAAGTTTTAAAACAAAGTTGAAGTTTCTCTATAGTTTTAGTTGGATGAATAGACACTTGTTGTCAAGTGACCTAAATAAAATGGAGTTGGAGAAGGTACATCTCGGAATGGTAACATCTGCAAATACTTAAATGAGAGCATAGATTTAAATGGCAAGACGAAATTCTATGGGTTGAAGGGTCTTTTTGATTGATTAGATAGTAGGTCCTGGCTTTAGTCTTCATGTAGTGGTAAATTGATAAACAAATCTAATGATTCTAAAATGGTTTGATGCTCATTATGCCTTGTGTGTGTTTTCAAAATTTTCTATGCATTTATTCAATATAAAAAAGAAATTGTTAATTTGAATATTTAGATTATAAAATTAAAGATAAAATTTGATAATTTAAATTCAAGATTGAAAGATATAAAATCTAATCTTAATAAGATTGTCAATTTCAAAATGCTTAACAATTAACAATTCTTTCCAAAACATCAATCTGCCATTCGATAAGAGCAAATCTTTTTATGTCCTAGTAGAGAAACAAGAATTAGTAAAGTCACATTGTATACATTTATACTACAATATTAAGAAATTAATGAGATCAAGTCTACACAATCCCCAATTTGAATATTGAAACTTTTTTGGATTAGATTTCCTTTTATTTTTTTTACATCAAAGTTAATCCATGATCCATCATCAAATCGTAAAGAGCAAGTAATCCATAAAATTCAACATTTATATTAGGAAAAATAAATTAAAAAAAAATATATTAAATGATAATAATTAAAATATTTAAAAAATAACTAAAAAAAATATAATATAATGAAAATCATTTATATATTTTATAATATTTGTGAAACTGATAACTAAAGAAAAACATTATATTTTGAAAAATCCCAATTAAATGAAAGAAGACAAAGCTGATAGTACAATTCCAATATAGAAAATGACTTCTGTCCACTAATATTGCTGCAAATTGTCCTCTAACGTTTATATAACAACTGTCATGTACGAGCATGATTGATGTCCCATTCAATGTTGTGGACCGCCAAAGTTTATTACAGATGTACGAGGATAATCTTTCTGTCATGTGACTCACGAATTGTACATCGTAAAAAAGCGAAAGTTGAACTTGAAATTTTCAGTCTATATAAATGTTATTATTTGAATGCAGACCTGTAATCTCTACAGCTGCTTCTGGTTTAAATACTGTATTTTCTCTATATACTCCAAATGATATTTCATTATCTATAATCAGTAAACAGAAAACAACGAAAATTTAATTTAATTTGATATTTTTGGAAAAAAGTTATGTATATTCAGATTACAATAAAATTACTAAACATAAAAACATGTTAGATTATGCAAACTACTGGTGATGGCATTGGAGATTTGGCACTTTATGAGATCGTTCTGTTTAAATTGAAAAGTGCTGTAAATATTTTGTTGCGCTTTATATGGATAAATATTTACATTTTATTGCTCATAAAATACCGTTAGCCTGTATAATAGATTGCATAAAAGAAATTGTTTATAATAGGTTACAACCATCTTTCAGATAGATTGTTTATTAAATATAGCGGTTATATCATCAAACATCTGTTTTAGTTCTTGCCTTGGATTTTCTCCTCTCGTTTCATTGTAGTTTGTGAAGAAGTCTTTGTTCTCCTTTTCCAATTCATTCCACACTGCAAGCAAACAAACATACAAACTGAGAAGCCTTTTTAATTTCTCTATTAACAACACTGCTTTTTTAAACGACATCACAATTAAAGAGAACAGCTTAGTCATTTCAGGCTTTAATTCAATCCAATCGAGAAAACAGAGATTTAGAAAAATATATAGATCTTACAGGCAAACCGCCAAAGGAGGAGATAGAACTAATAATAAACTGCAGAAGGGAAAGATTAAAAGTTATTATTAATATTCAGTAATGAAGAGAGAGGGCTCAGGGAAAAAATTAAATTAAATTTCAAATAGCGTAAGGCAATTGCTTAAATATGTTTTTCCTTTTTTACTGGGCAGATAAAGCCTGGGATACATTTTGTGGACTTTAAATATTCAGTTTAAGTAACATGGAACTTTTCATGTAACAAGTCAAATTCATTTGAAGTCATTCGATTAAATTTAAATAAACTTTTCTAATTTTTGTAAGTTTATAAACCGACTTGCATATAAAAGTATCTAGTAATGGAAAAAGCAAAACGAAAGAATGGGTGCATAAAAATGAACGTCCTTATGGAAAAAGGGTGAGCAAACAACTAGTCATTTAATATACCCGTAATGGTTATGGTGGGTTGAATATTGGCGTGCATAGAAAGTGCCTCTGCGCATTCCTGTCGATCCATGTTGAACAGCAAACACTTCTCAATCAAGAGCTGAACCTGCACAAATACCCACATCAAATTATCGATCATCCCTAAAGAGTCTTGATATGTATTACCGAATAACTTGAGAGCATATTTATAATCCCAGAGAAAAAGATGGTTAAAATACGTTACCAAATGGATATATGAAGCCCATGATGAGGACTCTGCTGCAGATGCCTGCATTTTAACATGCCCTGAAAGACTAAGAATGCGTTGGAGATACGGTTTTTTAAAGAGCTATTTTAGAGAGGAAAACTGCAATCTTATCTTTGAAAATAAGAGGCTATACTTTTTTTCTAATTGGTATCTGTCAAAGTGGGGGTTTGTGAATTTCTCCATCACTCTGCCGATATTTTCGCTACATGTTATTTATTCATAGTTGTAAGCATTGATTATTTATAAGAAGTGATGCAATTATATTTTTATAAAATTACTTGTGAAAAGCAATTATAAAATTACTTGTCAAAAGAAATTGTAAAATTGAAATTTTCAGATTTTTCTTTTCTCAATTTTAAGGGACGTTCTTTTACTAAGCATGATTTCTTAAATAATAATAATAATAATAATAATTATTATTATTATTATTATTATTTGTGTTCTTAAAAAAGTAGTAATCAATAAATTAAAAAATAAAATATTTTGAGGTTAAAGCTTTTAATTCTCTCATTGTCATAAATCTATTATATAAAATTAGAAAGTGAAGTGCTCTTTTATATAGAAAGGAAAAAAAAATTAATAGTCATTGTATTTTTTCCCTAAAGCATTGGAAAATGTAGGGATTGTCCTTAGGATGGATAATTCCCCTTCATTGCTGCCACATTTGGATGCTCGACAATTGCTTTTGGTCAATCTGAGGCTTGATTTATTGAAGAAAATTATTTTTGATCATGTTGATAATAATGTGGCATGCCTTGTTTAATTCATGGGTGGAATCAATGTGTATTTATTTTTAATGTAGAATGGATGGGCATGTAAGGAGAAATTGTTCTCTGCTCAGAAATAAGAAGACAGTTTGAAACCCTAAGTTAAAAAATAGATATGTGGTTGTTCCCAAGCCAAGTACTATTCATATTCCCAGCAATGATTTTGTTGACATACTTGTAGATACCCTTCCCTACTAAGATTCCATGCTTGTGGCTCTAGTGGATGTTCAAGCATGTCCCCCTCAGAATGGCCTTGATTGTTCCCAACCTACTTCCCCTGAGTCTATTCGCCCATATTCTCATATTTCTTCCCCTATTTATCCTACGTCTTCCTCTAGTACTCTTGGCTCCCCTCATGTCTTGGATGGTAGTCACCATGTGACTCCTCTCCCATTGGGCCTCCCTAAGCATAGAACCATGAATGCACAATAGATAACTATTTAGGAGTTGAGACATGTTGTGAGCATTAGGACCAATACAAAAAATACAATTTTCTATGGTTTAGCCTTATCAGATAGGGATTCTCCTAGATATATTTTAGTGGGTAAGCAAGTTGATAAATGTTGTAAGGATTATGGTGGAGTGTTTGAGGCTAAGGCCTTCCATATTGGTAGGAATGTTGAGATGTCTTGTTAGGGGGAGAGGGCCTAGGAGACCACTTCAACCCTCTCTAGGTTCCTTGATGAATCAGTCGAGGATGTAAATGGAACCATATTTTTCATCAAAAAATCCTATGATCATGTTATCTCCCTTAATGATGTCTTATTTATTTCTATCCCCTCTGACTACCCCCATTTTAGGCCTCCCCAGAGGCCTATCAATATTTTTAATCTTAGTATTTAAGACTATGAACCAGTCCTTGATAGAAGTGTAAGCGGTTTGATCAATATAGATGGGCCTCTTGATAGATGGGAGACCTCTAAGAAGGAGGATTCAAAAGGAAAGGATAAATGGACCATTATCCCATATAATGGATCAACCTCTACAGACTTAAATGGAGAGGCCATGTTGGAAGTTGGCACTTGAAAGGCCAAGAGTAAGAAACATACTAAGAAGAATAAAAAAGTTTGAGTCCATACCCCTAAGGGCTGATCAAGTATTTGAATTTAAAAGGAAAAAAAAGGAAATCCTAATGACTCTGTAGCTAAAAAAGATAAAATTGCCCCAAAATGAAAACTGCCCAAATTCTACAAGAGATTTAGGGCACCCATGCACATGACCCCATTATATTTATGGAACTAAATTGTGTTTCTTAAAGTGTTAGCGGGATTTATTGCCCAAACAGAAAGCATGTTGTTACAACATTCCTAAATATGAGAAATAATATTGATATCCTCTGATTGTAGGAGATCAAAGCTATATAGTTCTTACTTGACATGAACTTGAGTTTTACCATGAGAGACACAAATTTTTTTAACTAACCATTGTATGGGTAATGGTGGGGCTTATATTTTGATCAGTAAGAAATGGAATAACTTTGTTAGCATGTGGGGATGCTCTGTTAGTATTATCATGTATAATATTACTGAGAGGGGGCGTGAATAATTACTCTAATAATTCAAAATTTTCATTAACCATTTAAACACATGCATTAATAAAACTTTATTGCATGAAAAAATTAAGTAATAAGAATAAACACCCAGAATCATGCAACATAATAACACCAAAGTTTTTCTCCTAGAAAACCAACTAGGATAAACCATGTGTGGGGCTGGCACCTACTAAAATTTTCACTCTTCTGGTGTACGCACAATTAAGAGCTTAGGCTTGTTAAAAGATTACAATAATGACTAGTTAAGACCAAGACCCTTGTTATGAGTCACAAGGTCAAGGGATTTACCTCTAGTCCTATTAGGACCTTTACACTATTAGGAATAACCTAATTAAAAGATTTAAAACCCTAATTAAAGAGTCACCTAGCTAAAGGATTTACAATACACACCTATTAGGATCTACCCGATTAAGGGATTTAGCTTGATGCCTTTGCTAGGAATCAACAAGTAAATGATCTAAGAAAATAAAAATTCTCCTTTTCTAATATAGATCTTGTTCAAGCTCAATCTCTGCTTTACATATATAAACACTTCACTTTGTTTCCTCTTCTCGATTGCACCTCTGCATCCACGATCTACAGATATATATTTCATCATTTTATATATTTATACAATACAAGTTCATTATGGCAATTAACCACCTTACAAAATGTTTTACAATATTTTTTGCTCAGTGAGCAGGTCCTAAAATATATTATAAATCTAGAACAATTTCTAAAAAACTCATGTCAGCCTTCTAATTCATTGCACATCGATTTGACAACAAAAATTCATACCAAAATATATTCTTCAATGTTTTTGCACAACCTCCAACAAATTTGATCATAATGATTACAAACATGCCAACTCATCAGTCCTCATTGATCTTCATCATCACAATGATTCTTAGAGTATGTAATCACTCATTGCAAGACGATGCATCATCATCGGTCAAGGATCAGACTGACTATTCTTAAGAATACCTTTAACTCTTTGTTGAACAACATTTTGTCATGTGATAACTATCTTGCGATCATTAAAACATGATGTGGTCGCAACCATAACTTTATAAGATAGTCCAGAAAAATATACCATTACCACAACATCTGAATCCAAACATAGTTGACACAATCATCAAAATAATCTTCATGTGCTACATCTTCTTCTTCTTGTTAATCTTTCAACCTTTAATAAATACATAAGATAACCTTGTGCGGTCATAGATATACCATCTAGAGACATCTATTAAGATTCTATTATCATCACACACTCTAATTCATTCTACAACTCATAATTAAATCTCTTGAACATGCATTAGCATAACAAGTATACAGTCAACCAAAAAACACTAAGTTGACATGAATGAAAACATCATAACTGAGCTACCTATCATCAGTTCAGTACTATGACATACTCAAATTTTATCAACATGCTTGTCTCAATATCATTTATTCCAACAATATCCCCCTTTGGCATTAATGGAAACACCAATAATATCGAGCAATCATCTAGAGCATCTAGATACCAAAAACAAACAACTCCTCCTTAACTGAAACATCTTTTCTATTCTCTTTTCGCAATCTCACATTGTCTCTTATTCATCTCGTATTTATTGCTCCACGTCTTCTTCATCTCTTGTTCATCTTCCCCTTTGACAACAATGCCAAAGGAGAAATAAGCCCAATGCATCATCTATTTCAACTGTCTTCTTTTCTGTCTCATTGCACCCCCTAATGAGTAGTCCCGTGATCATCAATCCATAGTGAAATATATGGCAATAAATTCACTGGATTGATGCACCTAGAACAGCTTAGTTCTGATCAAGTAGGGCCATAACCCCTAGCTTACCTCTAAGGTACTCAAAAGTATCCTTAGGTAGTGGCTTGGTGAATACATCATCTCGTTGCCCCTTTGTTGGTACATATTAAAACTTCACCTCTTTCTTATGCACTTTCTCTCTCAAAACATGATACTTAATTGAAATGTGCTTAGTCTTGGAATGCATCAGAGGATTATTAGAAATATTTATAGCACTTGTGTTATCACAAGATATGGGTACCGGTTCAGTAACCTTTTCCTTGATTCCTTTAAGAATCTTCTTCATCCATGCAATCTATGTACAATTTATAAATGCTGCTACATACTCTGCATCTAATGTGGATTGTGAGATACAATTCTTCTTCTTTCTTTTCCATGACACATGCCTTTCACCTAGAAATAATTCACCACAACTTATACTCCTTCTATCATCATCATTTCCTACCCAATCAACATTAGTAAACACACGCAAAGAAAAATTACCATCATGAGCATACCATAGACAATAGTCAACTATCCCTTTCAGATAACTAAATATACTTTTGACTACAACCATATGAGATTCGTTAGGATTTTTATTGAAATCTAGCCACTATAACAACTGCTGGAACAATATTTGATGTGTTATGAACAACATAATGCTCCTTACCGATCAAAGATTTGTACAAATTAGCATCAAATTCATTAGATTCATCATCTTTATATAGTTTACATCCACTTTCCATTGGGGTTCCAACTGGTTTTGAGTCATCTATAACAAAGGTCTTGATTACTTCTTTCAAATGTTTGGATTGACTAATATATAGGTCATTGTTAAGTTGTCAAACTGTCAATCCAATAAAGAATTTTGTCTCCTCAATCATTCACATCTCAAAGTCCTTCTTCATCTCTTTAGTAAAAGATTGACTCTTCTCATCATTACATCCAAAAAATATGTCATCAACAAATACTTTAGCTAACAATAGTATACCTCCTTTAACTTTAAGGTACACATTAATATCATCACTTGTTCTATCAAAACCAATTTGAATAAGATATGAATGTAACTTGTCATATCATTCTCTTGAAGCTTGTTTTAGTCCATACGATGCCTTTTTTATCAAGCATACTAGGTCCTTATCTATTGTCAATGCAAAACAATTAGGTTGTTCTATGTAGACTTCTTCCTCAAGAATTCCATTCAAGAAAGCTGACTTGAAATACATTTGAAATACTTTGAAATTATTGTAAGTAGCATAAGAAAGTATAATTATTACCCCTTCTAGTATTTCTACTAGAGAAAAAGTCTCACTGTATTCCATTCCTTCTTATTGAGCATAACCTTTACAGATAAGCCTTTCCCTATTTCTGATTACATCTCCATCTTAATTATGTTTATTCCTGAAAATTCAATTATACCAGTCACATTTTTATCTTAAGGTCTAGAAACAAGTTCCCATGTATCATTATTCTCAATATGATCAAGTTCTTCTTCCATATCTTTTACGCAATCTTCATCCTTGTTTGATTCCTTCATTGTCTTAGGCTCATACTTGGAAATCAAACATAGAATTTCTCTATGCTTTCTTCTGGTTATATCACCCGTATTCTTGTCTCCTAAAATATGATGTACAAAATGATTCAACTTCATATACCTAAGTATCATTGGTTGAGGTCTTGGAGTTTCTTGCTTTGTCGGTTGAATCACTTCTCTCTTAATGTTTTCATCTGCTGGTCGATGCACTTTTGTTTCAATATACACGATCTCCCAATCATCCTCTATTATTTTCTTGCTTGAATCACCAGATTTATCAGGGTATTCATCTACCTTTACATTTGCACTCTCAATTATCTTGTTAGTTGTTTTTTTAAACACTTGTATGATTTTCATTTATATTTGTTAAACTGATAACTAAAGAAAAACATTATATTTTGAAAAATCCCAAGTAAATGAAAGAAGACAAAGCTGATAATACAATTAAATTCAGAAAATGACTTCTCTCCACTAAAATTGCTGCAAATTGTCCTCTAACGTTTATGTAACAACTGTCATGTACGAGCATGTTTGATGTCCCATTCAATGTTGTGGACCGCCAAAGTTTATTACAGATGTACGAGGATAATCTTTCTGTCATGTGACTCCCGAATTGTACATCGTAAAAAAGCAAAAGTTGAACTTGAAATTTTGAGTCTATGAAAAAAGTTATTATTTGATTGTAGACCTGTAATCTCTACAGCTGCTTCTGGTTTAAATACTGTACTTTCTCTATATACTCCAAATGATATTTCATTATCTATAATCAGGAAACAGTAAACAATGAAAATTTAATTTAATTTGATATTTTTGATATTTTTTGAAAAAAGTTATGTATATTCAGATTACAATAAAATTACTAAACATAAAAACATGTTAGATTATGCAAACTACTGGTGATGGTATTGGAGATTTGGCACTTTATGAAATCGTTCTGTTTAAATTGAAAAGTGCTGTAAATATTTTGTTGCGCTTTATATGGATAACAATTTACATTTTATTGCTCATAAAATACCGTTAGCCTGTATAATAGATTGCACAAAAGAAATTGTTTATAATAGGTTATAACCATATTTCAGATAGATTGTTTATTAAATGTAGCGGTTATATCATCAAAAAGTGCCTATTGCCGTGCTTAGAAAGTGCATCTTTCAGATAGATTGTTTATTAAATGTAGTGGTTATGGTGGGTTGAATATTGGCGTGCATAGAAAGTGCCTCTGCGCATTCCTGTCGATCCATGTTGAACAGCAAACACTTCTCAATCAAGAGCTGAACCTGCACAAATACCCGCATCAAATTATCGATCATCCCTAAAGAGTCTTGATATGCATTACCGAATAACTTGAGAGCATATTTATAATCCCAGAGAAAAAGATGGTTAAAATGCGTTACCAAATGGATATATGAAGCCCATGACGAGGAGTCTGCTGCAGATGCCTGCATTTTAACATGCCCTGCAAGATTAAGAATGCGTTGGAGAGAAGGTCTTTTAAAGAGCTATTTTAGAGAGGAAAACTGCAATCTTATCTTTGAAAATAAGAGGCTATACTTTTTTTCTTATTGGTATCTTTCAAGTGGGGGTGTGAATTTTTTCTAATTGGTATCTGTCAAAGTGGGGGTTGTCAATTTCTCTATCACTCAGCCGACATTTTCGCTACATGTTATTTATTCATAGTTGTAAGCATTGATTATTTATAAGAAGTGATGCAATTATATTTTTATAAAATTATTTGTGAAAAGTAATTATAAAATTATTTGTGAAAAGCAATTATAAAATTACTTGTCAAAAGAAATTCTAAAATTGAAATTTTCAGATTTTTATTTTGTCAATTTTAAGGGACATTCTTTTACTAAGCATGATTTCTTAATACATTATTATTATTATTATTATTATTATTATTATTATTATTATTATTATTTGTGTTTTTAAAAATGTTGTAATCAATAAATTAAAAAATAAAATATTTTGAGGTTAAAGCTTTTAATTTTCTCATTGTCATAAATCTATTATATAAAATTAGAAAGTGAAGTGCTCTTTTATATAGAAAGGAAAAAAAATTAATAGTCATTGCATTTTGTCCCTAAAGCATTGGAAAATGTAGGGATTGTCGTTATGATGGATAATTCCCCTTGTGGCATGCATTGTTTAATTCATGGGTGGAATCAATGTGTATTTATTTTTAATGTAGAATGGAAGGGCATGTAAGGAGAAATTGTTCTCTGCTCATAAATAAGAAGATAGTTCGAAACCCTAAGTTAAAAAATAGATATGTGGTTGTTCCCAAGCCAAGTACTATTCATATTCCCAGCAATGATTTTGTTGACATACTTGTAGATACCCTTCCCTACTAAGATTCCATGCTTGTGGCTCTAGTGGATCTTCAAGCATGTCCCCCTCAAAATGGCCTTTATTTTTGCCAACCTATTTCCCCTGAGTCTATTCACCCACATTCTCATCTTTCTTCCCCTATTTATCCTAGGTCTTCCTCTAGTACTCTTGGCTCCCCTCATGTCTTGGATGGTAGTCACCAACTGACTCCTCTCCCGTTGGGCCTCCCTAAGCATAGAACCATGAATACACAATAGATAACTATTTAGGAGTTGAGACATATTGTGAGCATTAGGGCCAATACAAAAAATACAATGTTCTATGCTTTAGCCATATCAAATAGGGATTCTCCTAGATATATTGTAGTGGGTAAGCAAGTTGATAAATGTTGTAAGGATTATGGTGGATTCTTTGAGGCTAAGGCCTTCCATATTGGTAGGAATGTGGAGATGTCTTGTTAGGGGGAGAGGGCCTAGGAGACCACTTCGACCCTCTCTAATTTCCTTGATGAAATGGTCGAGGATGTAGATGGAACCATATTTTTCATCAAAAAATCCTATGATCATGTTATCTCCCTTAATGATGTCTTATTTGTTTCTATCCCCTCTGACTACCCCCATTTTAGGCCTCCCTAGAGGCCTGTCAGTATTGTTAATCTTAGTATCCAAGACTATGAACCAGTCCTTGATAGAGGTGTAAGCAATTTGATCAATATAGATGGGCCTCTTGATAGATGGGAGACCTCTAAGAAGGAGGATTCAAAAGGGAAGGATAAATGGACCATTATCCCATATAATGGATTAACCTCTACAGAATTAAATGGAGAGGCCATGTTGGAAGTTGGCACTTGAAAGGCCAACAATAAGAAACATACTAAGAAGAATAAAAAGTTTGAGTCCATACCCCTAAGGGTTGATCAAGTATTTGAATTTAAAAGGAAAAAAGGGAAATCCTAATGGCTTTGTTGCTAAAAAGGATAAAATTGCCCCAAAATGAAAATTGCCCAAATTCTACAAGAGCTCTAGGGAACCCATGCACACGACCCCATTATATTTATGGAATTAAAATGCGTTTCTTAAAGTGTTAGCGAGATTTATTGCCCAAATAGAAAGCATGTTGTTACAACATTCCTAAGTATGAGAAATAATATTGATATCCTCCAGTTGTAGGAGATCAAAGCTATATAGTTCTTACTTGACATGAACTTGAGTTTTACCATGAGAGACACAAATTTTTTTAACTAACCATTGTATGGGTAATGGTGGGGCTTATATTTTCATCAGTAAGAAATGGAGTAACTTTGTTAGCATGTGGGGATGCTCTGTTAGTATTATCATGTCTAATATTACTGAGAGGGGGGGTGAATAATTAATCTAATAATTCAAAATTTGCATTAACCATTTAAACACATGCATTAATAAAACTTTATTGCATGAAAAACTCAAGTAATAAGAATAAACACCCACAATCATGCAACATAATAACACCAAAGTTTTTCTCCTAGAAAACCAACTAGGATAAACCATGTGTGGGGTTGGCACCCACTAAAATTTGCACTCTTCTGGTGTACGCCCAATTAAGAGCTTAGGCTTGTTAAAAGATTACAATAATGACCGGTTAAGACCAAGACCCTGTTACGAGTCACAAGGTCAAGGGATTTACCTCTAGTCCTATTAGGACCTTTACACTATTAGGAATAACCTAATTAAAAGATTTAAAACCCTAATTAAAGAGTCACCTAGCTAAAGGATTTACAATTCACACCTATTAGGATCTACCCGATTAAGGGATTTAGCTTGATGAATTTTCTAGGAATCAACAAGTAAATGATCTAAGAAAATAAAAATTCTCCTTTTCTAATATAGATCTTGTTCAAGCTCAATCTCTGCTTTACATATATAAACACTTCACTTTGTTTCCTCTTCTCGATTACACCTCTGCATCGATGATCTACATATATATGTTTCATCATTTTATATATTTATACAATACAAGTTCATTATGGAAATTAACCACCTTACAAAATGTTTTACAATATTTTTTCTCAATGAGAAATCCCTAAAATGTATTAAAAATCTAGAACAATTTCTAAAAAACTCAGGTCGGTCTTCTAATTCATCACACATCAATTTGACAACAAAAATTCAAACCAAAATACATCCTTCAATGTTTTTGCACAACCTCCAACAAATTTGATCATAATGATCACAAACATGCCAACTCATCAATCCTCATTGATCTTCATCATCACAATGATTCCTAGAATACATAATAACTCATCAAAACATGATGCATCATCATCGGTCAAGGATCAAACTGACTATTCTAAAGAATACCTTTAACTCTTTGCTTAACAACCTTTTGTCACGTGATAATTATCTTGTGATCATTAAAACATGATGTGGTCGCAACCATAACCTTATAAGATAATCCAGATAAATATACCATGACCACAACATCTGAATCAAAACATAGTTGACACAATCATCAAATTAATCTTCATGTGCTACATCTTGTTCTTCTTGTTAACCTTTCAACCTTCAATGAATACATAAGATAACCTTGCACGGTCATAGATATACCATCTAGAGACATCAATTAAGATTATATTATCGTCACACACTCTAATTCATTCTACAACTCATAATTAAATCTCTTGAACATGCATTAGCATAACAATTATACCGTCAACCAAAAAACACTAAGTTGACATGAATGAAAACATCATAACTGAGCTAACTATCATCAGTTCAATACTATGACATACTCAAATTTTATCAACATGCTTGTCTCAATATCATTTATTCCAACAATATCCCCCTTTGGAATTAATGGAAACACCAATAATATCGAGCAATCATCTAGAGCATCTAGACACCAAAAACAAACAACTCCTCCTTAACTGATACATCTTTTCTATTCTCTTCTCACAATCTCACGTTGTCTCTTATTCATCTCATATTTATTGCTTCACGTCTTCTTCATCTCTTGTTCATCTTCCCCTTTGACAACAATGCCAAAGGAGCAATAAGCCCAATGCATCATTTATTTCAACTATCTTCTTTTCTATCTCATTGCACCCCCTAATGAGTAGTCTAGTGATCATCAATCCATAGTGAAATATATGGCAATAAATTCACTGGATTGATGCACCTAAAACATATTAGTTCTGATCAAGTAGGGCCATAACCCCTAGCTTACCTCTAAGGTACTCAAAATTATCCTTAGGTAGTGGCTTGGTGAATACATCTTCTCGCTGCTTCTTTGTTGGTACATATTAAAACTTCACCTCTTTCTTATGCACTTTCTCTCTCAAAACATGATATTTAATTGAAATGTGCTTAGTCTTGAAATGCATCATAGGATTATTAGAAATATTTATAGCACTTGTGTTATCACAAAATATAGGTACCGGTTTAGTAACCTTTTCCTTGATGCCTTTAAGAATCTTCTTCATCCATGCAATCTATGTACAATTTATATACGTTGCTACATACTTTGCATCTAATGTGGATTGTGAGATACAGTTCTTCTTCTTTCTTTTCCATGACACATGCCTTTCACCTACAAAGAATTCACCACAACTTGTACTCTTTCTATTATCAACATTTCCTACCCAATCAACATTAGTAAACACACTCAAAGAAAAATTACCATCATGAGCATACCATAGGCCATAGTCAACTATCCCTTTCAGATAACTAAATATACTTTTGACTACAACCATATGAGATTCGTTAGGATTTTTATTGAAAGCTAGCCACTATACCAACTACTGGAACAATATTTGGTCTATTATGAACAACATAATGCACCTTACCGATCACAGATCTGTACAAATTAGCATCAAATTCATTAGATTCATCATCTTTATATAGTTTACATCCACTTGCCATTGGGGTTCCAACTGGTTTTTAGTCATCTATAACAAAGGTCTTGATTACTTCTTTCACATGTTTGGATTGACTAATATATAGGTCATTCTTAAGTTGTCAAACTGTCAATCCAATAAAGAATTTCATCTCCTCAATCATTCACATCTCAAATTCCTTCTTCATCTCTTTAGTAGAAGATTGACTCATCTCATCATTACTTCCAAAAAATATGTCATCAACAAATACTTCAGCTAACAATGGTATACCTCCTTTAACTTTAAGGTACACATTAATATCATCACTTATTCTATCAAAACCAATCTGAATAAGATATGAATGTAACTTGTCATATCATTCTCTTGAAGCTTGTTTTAGTCCATACAATGCCTTTTTTACCATGCGTACTAGGTCATTATTTGTTGTCAATGCAAAACCATTAGGTTGTTCTATGTAGACTTCTTCCTCAAGAATTCCTTTCAAGAAAGCTGACTTGAAATCCATTTGAAATACTTTGAAATTATTGTAAGTAGCATAAGAAACTATAATTATAACCCTTCTAGTCTTTCTGCTAGAGAAAAAGTCTCACCGTATTCCATTCCTTCTTATTAAGCATAACCTTTACACATAAGCCTTTCCCTATTTCTGATTACATCTCCATCTTAATTAAGTTTATTCCTGAAAAGCAATTGTACTAGTCACATTTTTATCTTAAGGTCAAGAAACAAGTTCCCATGTATCATTATTCTCAATATGATCAAGTTCTTCTTCCATATCTTTTACACAATCTTCATCCT
This sequence comes from Thuja plicata, assembly GCA_018584345.1. Lineage (NCBI taxonomy): Eukaryota > Viridiplantae > Streptophyta > Pinopsida > Cupressales > Cupressaceae > Thuja > Thuja plicata. Next base: position 2,021,586 of record MU226921.1, on the reverse strand, counting down.
TGATTGATTCTTTCATTGTCTTAGGCTCATACTTGGAAATCAAACATGTAATTTCTCTAAGCTTTCTTCTTTTTATATCACCTGTATTCTTGTCTCCTAAAATATGATGTACAAAATGATTCAACTTCATATACCTAGGTATCACTAGTTGAGGTCTTGGAGCTTCTTCATTTTTCGGTTGAATCACTTCTCTCTCAATGTTTTCATTTGCTGGTCGATGCACTTCTGTTTCAATATACATGATCTCCCAATGATCCTCTATCATTTTATTGCTTGAATCACCACATTTTTCAGGGTTATTCATCTACCTTTACATTTGCACTATCAATTATCTTGTTAGTTATTTTTTTGAAACACTTGTATGCTTTTCATTTAGTAGAATAACCAAAGAAAATACCTTCATTACTCTCAGGATTATACATGCCAGTGTCATCATCTCTCTTAATGTAACATATGCTGCTAAAGAGTTTTAAATATTTAACATTAGGTGAGTGACTATACAATAGCTCATAGGGTGTCTTACAAGTTCATTTCTTTACTTTCATCCGGTTGATCTTATAAACAATAGTACTAATTTCTTCTCTCCAATGTAAATTTGATACATCTCCTTGAATCAACATAGTCCTTGCAGCATCTACAATGGTTTTATAACTTCTCTTTGCAACATGATTTTTTTGTGGAGTCCTTGGTTCAGACATATGTCTCGTGATTCCATTATCTTCACAATACTTAGAAAATTATGCAGAAGTAAACTCACCACCTCTATCAGATCTAAAAAATTTCAAACTCTTACCTAATTCATTCTCTACCAATTCTTTGAATGCTTTGAATTTATGAAATGCATCATACTTCTCCTTCAATAAAGTTACCCACATCATTCTAGAATAGTCATTAGTAAACAATATAAAATATCTTTCACCTTGATAACTCTTCTATCTCATAGGCCCCCAAAGATCAGTTGCACAAAATCAAGTATCCTTTTAGATGAAAAAGACTTTCTCTTAAAAGTAGAAATAGTTAAATTACCTAGGTTACATTCTTTACACATCATCTTTTCTAGTTTGACTAGTTGAGGCAATCCTCTCATAGCATTACTCTTACTCAATTTTATCAAATTATCAAATTTTACACGAAAAAACCTTCCATGCCATAACCAACTATCTTTACCTTTTCCAACCAAAAAATTGTTCACGGTAGTATTTAGATGGAATAAATGACCTCTAGCCTGCCTATGAGTAGCAATCTCATCACCAGATCTTCCAATAATTTTACATACTCCTCCTTTGAATTCCAATCTATAACCTTATCATTCAATTGACCCACACTTTAAAAATTATGTGTTATACAGTTTATTTAATAAACATCATGAGTATTAATTTTTCCATTCAAATAAATAGTGCCTTTCCCTTTAACCAAATAAGGTGTACTATTACAAAACCTTACCACACCACCATCAAACTCAGCAAGTTTAATGAACTTACTCTTATCACCGGTCATGTGATGTGAGAACCTGCTGCCTATAATTCATTCATCATTTTGCCTTATATGAGAAACTAGTGCCTTTTCTCCTTCTGATGGATCTTCTTTGACTTCAACCAACAAAAACTCTTCTTCCTCATTATCTCTTGATTCTTCATCGGTAACATCTTCATCCACTACTAAAAAGAATTGTTTCTTCTATTTTCCCTTAAATCTTCACCATTAGAAAATCTAGCAGAACTAAGTCAATCTTATTAGAAGAGAAATATTTTAGTTGAAGTTTACTTTTTAACTTACCAGACGCTTTAGGCAATCTCTTTGCTAATAGAGCTTCAAAATTTCATTGTTTCCATTCATCTTCCAAGAGAGCTTCAAGTTCCCTGGTATAACTTGACATGTGACAAGTATCATGAATTTTTTCATTACCTTTCCTTACCGGTGCATTAGAAACTGATGCTTTGAAAGAAAAATTCACTCTTTGAATTTTGTTATCATAATTATTTAACTCAAATGTAGTATACTTCCCGATTAGTCCATCTAAGTAACATTATAAAATTCTCTCAGCTCATTTATAATAGACACTCTAATGACATAAGTGTTGGCAAGTTGACTTCCTGAGGATACATGACTCATTTTGTGTTGTCATCATGGCAACAAAGTCATGTTTAGTTTCTGTCATGAAAGACAAAATGAATAAGTATGGAAAATAGGGCAGACAGAGATATTCAACGATCAACACATCACCGCATGTGTGAGAGAACAATCAGTTGATGCACATTTAGATATATGTTGTATGACACATGTACATGCCACATCCAGACATGCATAGTATGGAACAATACTACAATGAAGTTACAGGCAGAATTGTAGACCAGCAGTCTAGAAGACAGAGCATGGAAGCCGACTAGTATTTTGATCAGCGTGCATTATTTTTTTATGTAATGGCTAAGCACATTTGGTTATATGTTTTTAATAATGTAATTAGCATTTTAGTAAACACGCTTGAGATAACTTGTTCGGAAGCATTGTATATTTTGTTTTAGGCCCGACTAGAGTCTTGTTTTGGGTTGCGCCTATTCGGATATGAACATATAAGTATGTAATGTAAAGTTATGTTACAAGTTTCAATTATTATATTGTAAGAGGAAGATATAGAAGAGCAGTATGATGAAGTCAGTATATGATATAGCTCTTTAAGAGAGTAAGAGCATTCACACATACACGAAACTGATCAGACAATAGTGTCATCACAGTAGTTCATTTTGATATAGTGTATATCATCTTTCAGAAGGTTTTAGCCTTCATCCTATTGGGCAGTGAGCCATATACCTTTAACAAGGTTTCATAAAAGACTCCTAACAGGGTCAGACCTTTAACTAGGTCATTGTACTCATATTGTAAAGATTGCTTCTAATAGGGCAAAGGAACTTTAATAGGTTCATTATACCTAGTACAATATTTGTGGGTACTAATTCCCACTGGGGTTTTCCTCTGATCAAGGTTTCCCCATAATCATATCATGTGTTATGAGTTCTTATGTTA
>MU226921.1:1963279-1993660 GCA_018584345.1 Thuja plicata | reverse complement strand
ACTAGGTAGTTCAACTCCATCTTTCTAGTTGCACTTTTTGTGTGATTCACAATGAGGCATAAGTTCTCATTGGGTGAGATAATCACACCCCTTCTCTCTTTCCTTAACTAAGTGATGTCTCTCTTATTGTGATATTAGGGTTGATAAAGAATTAAGTCCCTTGGGGGATTGAGGGTTTCTTTATCCCTTTTTATTCCAATAAGATTGTCTTTTCTGTATATTCTCCTTTACCAAGAGTTTGTGTTGAGCTCATACTCTTGCTAAAGTGGGGGCTAAATGTATAGTCAAAAATGAAAGCACTTCCATTTTAGACTTGTTTATCCATTTGAGTAAGTGGTTTGGGGTCATGGAAAGTGCCTTTAATGGGTTCCTGATCTTGACATGGCTTCCCCCCTATTATGTCCCTCTTTACACTCTTGTTTAGCGTGATTTCTACATTCTAGACTGCAGATTGGTGATTTTGGGTTTCAGGGTCAGGGTCAACCTTTGAGGTCTATGTCAACCTCGACCCTGACCTATGTTAGGGTTGACCTCAACCCTGACCTAGGTCAAGGTCAACCTCAACCTTGACCCAAGGTTCAGATCCTAGGGTCTCACAATTTTTGGTTGTCGGCCTTTGCAAAAAGTGTTTCCTGCTTCCGGGTCGGCTGTTTAAGGTTCTGAAGTGTTGATTCCTAAATTATAGTTAATATATGTCCTCTTATAGGGGTAAAGTCTTTAATGGAAATTTAATCCTCCTATGTAGGCCTCCTTAGAAGATTGTGCCCTAATTTCATATAAAAGGAAAGTTTTCTCTCTCATTTTCTCTAATTCCTCTTTTGAAGCCTAAGCATCCTTGACAAATTGAAGGGCATTATCAAGTGAAGTTCAAAAAAGCTAAGGAGTAAGATTTCAAGCAAGCATTCATCCATTCAAGCATCCATTTTTCATGAAGGAGATCCATTGGAGGCCATTGAAGGATTCAAGCTACATAGTGCCCTTTTGGTGATCTCTCCATCCATCTTCTTCCAAGCCTCTTCTAAATTCAAGAACCCATTCAAAACTTGGTGTTGGAGATCTACAAGCAAGAGATTGAAGACATCCCACCTTTCTACATTCCACATTTTCAAGAATACTTGTGGATTAAAGGATTCGAATCGTCCACAAGGACTTTTACAAAAGCAAGGTGATTTTAAGCATTTACTTTGTCCATTTCTGCAATTTGAAATATATATATTTAAGGTTAATTCCAAAACCAGGGTTTGACCAAGGAAAACCCCTACCCCACAGAAAAATATCCTCTTTTTCTTATAGGTACAGGTTTAGGATTGTAGTTTTGAGACCAAATCTGGATACCCTTTTCGGCTTTCTTGCGGACAGTGCAAACATATTTTCTGTCGGACCTATGTAGGTCAGGGCTGACATTATTCGGTCAAGGTTGACATTTGTGGGTCAAGGTTGACCTTTTTTGTAAGATGAAATCATAGCGGAAAAATATTTTGTGGTTTTGTTCATCTCTGCGTTCTGGTTCGGGATCAACTGTCAGATTTTCTAGAAATAGACTACAGACCTCAAAAAACAACATTCTTTGATCTGTAAATTTGTGAGGTTGGTTCTTCTTCCTATCCTTTTCAATTACTATAATAAAGAATATTTATTTAATCAATTTATAGAATTTAAGACATCCTTCTTATTCTCTTTTCCAAGTAGTTGATTCATTTGTGCATTAGCCCTTCCCTTGGGTTGATCAACTTGGATCTTCCATTTGTGCATTTGAGGATAAAAAGGAGCATCGTATCTTCTCCTTAATTGAAATTGCAATACTTAATCAATATAATTCAATTAAGGTTAAATAATTTAATACATTCTAGGAAACTTAAAGGACAATTTACACATCAACACATTACATTTCAAGATAATCAATCAAATCATTCTTAATACATTATACATTTTAATAAGCATATCTCTATTTCAAAGTAACATCACAACATCTCAATCCTTTACATTTCAAGTAACAAATCCCGACATTTTTCTTATATTACATTATCAAATCGGCACATTTGATTGATCAAGTCAGGAACTACAATGAATTTAAGTTATGACTGAAAGAGTTACTTTATCGAGATAGACTGAGTTAGTCGATAGAATGTTGTGTTAGTCGGTTATAGTTACCGAGCACTGAGCACCAAAGTTGAGTTAGACAGAAAGAATTGAATGAATTTAGTTACCGAGTTGCAAAGCAAGTTTTACTGAGTACAATTACTGATATTAAAAGATGATGAAATCAAATTTAATGGGAAGCGATAATGAGCTGGATTAAATAAAATTTGGTACAAGATCTATGAATAGGAAAATTCAAAGAGAAGATCTAAGGTGAAGATCAAGCGGTTAAAAAAAAAATTGTAAGTTCCAAGAAAAGTTACATGTTCTGAAGTAAAAGTGAAATCATTTACCAAGTTGAGAATAATGAAGAAGATGATCAAAAGACCCTGTGCAAATGAAGGAAAATAAAATTAAGGAGATTAGGAGGAAAAATTATGTCTATATAAAGGATGAGAAATATACAGAGTGTAATGCTACTGGAAAATTAAATAGAGAAGGATAAGAAGCTAAAGAACAACATTTACCGAGTAGAATAGAGAAAAAGAAATTAATAAATCTACATTCTAGGAAAGAGATAAATGGAGTATGTGATGTTAGTATTCAATTTAGCTTAAAGGTTCTGACATAAGAAAAGGTATTTGCTATACTTACAGATTAAATTTTACTGTTTCTTATTAATATTTGTAATGGATAAATCTATTAACCGAGTGGATTTAATAGTCCTATTTGTAAAACCTTAACTTAGGTGATATTCAAAAAGAGTGTTTAAAGACCTCTAACAAGGGCACTCCTAACAGGGTGATAATGTTAACAAATATAAGGTAAATACCCTAACAGGGTCATATTTAGAAAATGTGTTTGTAATATTTAATAGGATAAGTTCTTAATCGAGCATACTTCAGAAGGGTACATTTTTATTTGGGTTACAATTCCCATAGAGGTTTTTCCCAAATTGGGTTTCATCATTAAATCCTATGTCAATGAGTTAAATCTGATGTCTACTGAGTTAATATGATGTTACTAAGTTTGAATGATTAATTTATATATATGATATGTGTTGTTTCTTATGTTATTTGGTGAATTGGCTATTTACTGTATTCAGTATTGATATTTTTGAATTAAACTTTGACAAAAAAAGAGAGCTTGGTATTCTAAGTTAAAATTAGCTTTATGGGCTGATAGAGTAAATGTAAAAAAGGCTACTGATAGGTCCCCTTTTGAATTGGTATATGTTATGTAGGCCAGATTACCATTGAATAATTTACTTCTTGGTTATAAATTCATTGAGGATGAAGGGTTGGAAGTAAGTGATTCCCTGCATAACAGAATGGTCAAATTGGTTGAATTGGATGAAATCAGACAAGAGGGACAAAATAAAAACTTGAAGAGACAATAAAAAATGAAGTATCTATTTGACAAGAGAGCCAGTAATAGAAGGTTTCAACTAGATGACATGGTATTGCAATGGAATGTTAAAGCTAAAGAAAAAGGGAAACAAAAAAAGTTTGAATCCTTATGGTTAGGGCGTTATGATATTCATCAAACATATGGTAAGGATTCATATCTCTTAAGAAATATGGATGATTAGGTATTGGAATTTCCTGTGCATGGACAATTCCTAAAACCTTTCTTTAAAAGAGGTTTCTTTCCATGCACAATATCCATGTATATACATAGTTGGTTTTAGGTGTGTTGGTTTTCTGTAGGATGTACATTTGTATATATTCCTGAGTTTTTTTGTTGCAGAGCTTTTTCTTTTCCCTAGTCTTCTTTTCCAGAGTTCTAAATTATTGCCTTACTCTTGCAATTAAGCATCCTCAGTCAGAGACACCGTTGGTCATAATTTCTCCATTTGGCATGTGTGTGTTTTGGGCCTAGTTAGGGTTGCAAATGGTTTTCCTTGCTGCTCAATATTTCAATTTTTTATGGTGTTTGGGTCTAGTCCTTAAACATTAAGGTCACTTGTAAAATCCTTTGTTTATTTCATGAAAAAAACCCTAGGTCTCATGCTTGTGTTATAAAGTTGAGTTACTATTTGAACCACATAAGTATTTAAAACCATGGGTCTTAAGTCATTGAGTGGGGCCATTTTAATATTTTCTATGTCATGTACGGGGTCTACTTTAATTTTTCCTAAGTTCCTAAGTCCCTGTGATACTTTATTTCTTCACGTCGTTGAGCATATTTCTTTTGATCTGATGGTTGTCATGATCCCTTAATTGTGAGATGTAGTCCCTTTATTCATCAAGGAAACATGCTATGATACCAAGTGTCCCTCCTTCAATAGTTAGTGGTGATGATCGAGAGCTGTTAGATGTGTTTTAATCCAACAGCGGGTGTTATGACTTGAATGTAAGATGTTCAACACATAACTATTGCGGGTTTACACCTGTGTGCCACATAGAAGGTGTTCAGGCTTACAAACAATTTAATGATTCATTAGATCCAATTTGATCATGCGGTTTGCGAGATTCCACTATGCCAAAGATGCAGTCTATTTATCAATCATGGGATAACACCCTTACACCACATGGAGGTAAGTTGGAACTTTGAACTTTGAGATCTAACATATGACACTTTTCTACTATGAGAAAGCTACAAGTTGTTTATTATTCATGAATTTGTGATAGGAGGACACATGGATGATGGTGGGATAGTAAATATTGCAAGTATTATGGTAGGACCGTTACATTATTTTGATCGCACGGTGTGTGTGATCCTTTAGATGTAAACTGATCACAAGTTATCTATTGCGGGTTCATGGCAGGTGGACAAGTGGAAAGGTCACTGAGCTTAGGGAGGTTAATTTTTGGTTATATGTATCTTAATTGTGTGGTGGATGTGAAGCCTCCAATGAAATGTGATTTATAGATATTCACCAAGGCATCGCAATTGAGCGACGTGTGTCCAAATCTTATCATTGGCTCGTGGGTAGCTTAAAAATGACTCCCTTTTAAAGTTGTGAAAAGATATAATCTGGGCCACTGATGATATTTTATGTGCCATGTGTAGCCATTGCAACTAATTTTAAAATATTTAAATGGTTTTCATTAGGGTTTCCAATTGGTGAATTGTATCATTTGTTGTAGAGCCATAAATTGATGAATTTGATCTTCTGGGTTCTGTCTGTATAGCTGTTAGATGTTGTGTGCAGGAAACTTGGGAAGTGTTAAATAATTTTATGCGAAGAATATTTCCTTTGGTATTTTGAACAATTTTTTAATCAGTATAAACCCTATCTTTTTCTTCTACCATTAATGAAAGGTCCTCTCTAGAGTTGTATAAATGAATATAAGGTTTTGTTCTATCAATGAAGATGAAATTTTCAAGAAGGGTTAGTTGATGTTCTACAGTTCTGAAGGGACAAATATTCCTAGGGTAATTAATGAAAAAAATACATTCCATTCATTATTCCTTTGGAAGATCTCTGTTCTTCAATTTCCCGAGATGGATGGCAGCTAGATTAGACTTTTCAGCAGGATGAATTATAGGAGGATCTCAACTTGTTGATGACAGAGCTGCTTTGTTGTTGAAATAAATTATTTTCCTCACTCATACAGTAATAGAAATTTTTTAGCCTTGACCCTAAAGGATCAAAATCTTGTTGTAATCCTTTTTTTCATAAAAGGGTAACTGCAAGAAGTTGAGTCCACTTTTAGCAAAACTTTTTACGTGTGAAACCCACTATTGGAAGAAGATGTTTTCTAAATAATTTTTCCACAAAATTAAAACCCATTTTAGATATCATTACATATATTATAAATACATAGATTATTTTTAAATTGGACTAATTTTTTTAATTTTTAAATGATTTCTAATAAAATTGGTCCATAAGCATGAAATAACAGGTTTCCTTAATTTTTAATAACATTAATTTATTTTCATATTATTTGAAAAAATAAATTATATAACATCAAACTACATACAGTTAGTTTTACTTTGAAAAAAAATAAAAATTCAAAAATGATGAGTTTAGGTCAACTTATGCTTGTCCTACACGAGTGGTTTTCAAAAAATAGTTACGCCAAATAAAAGAAAAAAATATATTCAGCAAAAAATTACAAGAAAATATGCTCATCAATCTTGAGTGCCTTAAAAGTGATATTCCAAAATGATTCAAAAAAGAAAACTTTCATTTAGGTCAAATTATTGTTGCCGTACACAGACAGTGAAGGTCCCATAAAGGTGAGTTTTAAATAGTTCTTTTTGGAAATACCTAGTGAAATTCAATTTTTATTATCTGGATATTAATATAAATTACATATTTGGAAACTATACTTTGAGTAATACATTTAATATTAATTACTTTTCTTAAGATTTAATCTTTAAGTACTTCAAACTTTTTGATAAATTGGGACAAATTTTGAAAAATAGGGAAAATAGTTCCACTTTTTGGCCAAAAAGTGGACTCAACTTCTTGTTGGCACCTAAAAGGATTTCTAGGATCACTATGTAGGGATGAGATTTTTATGCCACAAAAGGATTGTAAAGCTCTGTATATTTTTTATTAAGACTTTCAGTGGTCTCCTTGTCTCCAATTTTATATGTAATTAATGTTTTGATATCAATATAAGTCTGTACTTCTTGTCATTTGTGTGATCTGATTTAATAGTTGTCTTTGTTCTAGCTTGTATACTCATTTGGATTGGTTCTTAAGAACATTTTTGTCAATCACTTTGTAAGTTAGAGTGTCTAACTGGTTTAAGGTTTCCTTCAAGGAGAAAATTAAAACCCTTAAGGTAGTTTCAATGAGTAGATGGTTGTAATAGATTTGACAATTATTTAAGCTTTTAAGAAGTGTGAATGGATGGTGTAAGGCATAGTCTGATCTAGTCATCATTTGTAAGATTTACATTTGATTTTTTTTGTTATTAAAGATCTTTTCATATTAAGTGACTCCATACCCATTGGATAGGGCACTGATCTGATATGTTAGATTTTGTGGTTCCCATCAAATCCTTATACAAACTGTTATCATTTACATTTTGTGTTACATCTATCATACTTTCATATTACTAAATATTGAAGGAATAAGTAAGGTACACCCGCCTGTGCTTGTGAAGCTAAAAGTAAAGGAGGATTTAATCCTCATTAATTGGACTTGTTTGTTGGCATAATCAGTATTTGGGTTGTATAGAGTCAAGCATTGCTTCTATATGGGATTATGCAATAAAAATCTCCAAAAAACTAGCGACTCTATTGGGGAAAGAGAAGCAAAAATATTATCAACTTTTCAAGGAATCTCTTGTCATTTAAATTTATATAAATATAAAGCTAGTAAGTTAACCTTCAAAAGTATAGAGTTCCTCTTACCTAGTTTCCTTTTTATTATCCTTGTCTGGTAAATTTTTTTATAGTATTCATTTAGGTTAGTGTTGTATTTTCCCAACTAGTTTTGGGTGTTGACTCTTAGAGATCTCTGCAACAACGTTGAGTAATAAATATAATTCTATACACACTTCCTCAAAATGAATAATAGAAATACCAGATCTTGGGTGAGAAAAACTCCTAAAGAAAAGTTGGAAAATGGACTTCCAACTACTTCGAGAGGAGGTCAGTCAAGGAAAGGAAGGAATGATAAAGGATTCCCTCAAAATCTGATACAAGAAGAGAATAGTAGGGTTGGGGATCCAACTGAACATAGTCATGAAGAAAATGCATCAGAATATGAAGAGGATATAGACCTGGGAATAGGTGTATATGAAGATTATAATTCTCCTAGTAAAAGAGAGGAGGAGGGATCTGACACCACCCTCCTAGATTTAGAAAGTCTAGATGAAGAAGTTGTTCAAATGAGGAAAAGAATCCAGAAGTAGATTTCCATCAGAAAACAAAGAGAAAAAGAAAAAGAAGATAAGAGAAGAAAAAAATATATCACAAATGATCAATTAAGAAGCCAATTGCTGAACCTGGAAGCAATTAACTATGTTGAAGACCTTGAGAGTGGTGAGGAGAAACATGTCATCTACCAAATCTCTATTACTCAAGACCCTAAGGATAAGGGAAAGAAGAAGGTATCTTGTATTCATATTGAAGAAACAAAACCAAAGGAGGTTTCTATAAGTGGGATGTCGCATGAAGATATTGAGTTAGAGGAGGCCAGGAGGTTCAAGGAAGAAATTTCCAAGAAATTGGAAAAGGGTGAACTAGAAGCAGCAACTACTGAGATACAAAAGAAGATAGCCTCCTTAATTATCACTATAAGTAATACTACAATAACAAGTGCTACACAAGTAACTGGTCCTAGACAAAGCAATCAGACTCTTGGTCCATCTCAAGTTGTTAACATTTTGGGTGGTCACTCTGCTGCTACTATATCAAACAACACAACAAATTAGGAACTAAAGTAGGAGTAGTTGGAGCTCATGTTGCTGCAAATTTTAAAATGAGATCTATCTATTTGGATAGGTACCGTCCATTGTTCTTTGATGGCATCCCTGCTTACCCAAGTGTCATCCCAAATGAGGTAAGATATAAAGTCCCTAGGTTTAGTGGAAATAATACTATAACTTGTGAAGCACACCTTACAGAATTCACTGAAAAGATGTCTGACTTTGAGATTTATCATGAGGATGTACTCAAAAAATTATTTGTTCAATCTTTGGATGAAGATGCTAGAGATTGGTATAGGAATTTACCTGAAAATAGTGTAGCATCTTGGGAAGATCTTGTTGGATGTTTTAGGGAAAAATATCATGAACATGTTAATTAATATTTTATGTTAAATGAATTTAATAATATTAGGAAGTTCCCAAATGAAAGTATGAAAGATTTCAATAATAGGTTTCAAAAGGCCATGAACAAGTTATTTCAGGTTTTGAGACTAGATGAGGAAGTATGTTTAACTACACATTTCAATGCTATAAAAGGAAATATGTCATAAATTTTAAGGGATAAGAGTCCACATATACTAAGGGATGCTTATAAAATGGATACAAACATTCAAAGAAATAGGCAAGCCTCAGGGACAATGGGAAAGAGAGAAGATGGAAGGTTTTGGAAGGATACAAAAGGACAAACAAGTAAACCTATAAAAGAGGAGGATAGGGTGGATAAATTGGTAAGTTTAGTAAAAGACCTTGCTTCCAAGGTTGATAAAAATGATACAAATCCTCATGACAATAGGTATCAATATTAGAGTTATGATAGATTCCCAAATTTGAGGGATATGCCATACAAGACAAATTAGAAATATGGCAGTCGTATTGTTGAAAATAAGAACAACCAGAAGACTAAGGTAACTCTCGATCCTTTGAAAAAAAATATCACACATAATTTAGAAAATACCCCTTGGTGAGTTTCTTGTAATATTCCCCACTCTTCTTTTAAATGTGTTGTTTCTCAAGATTTAGCTAAACAAGTGAAAGACAATATTGAGAAAATGAGCCTAGAACAAGAAGACCCTATGGGAAATATGTTCACTGTGAACAAGAATAATGATATGCATGAAGATATTATATTTTCACATTAGTATATGCAAGGAAAAACATGATAAACACCATTGGTTTATACTACACTGATAGGCAGGGCAAAACACTACCTAGCGCCAAAGTTACAGATATTGCTAAAGTACAAAGCATCCTTACACAACACTATTCAATATTACCTAATGATAGAAAGGACAACGGAACCTGATGAGTAAATAATAGTGCAACCCAATGATACAATCAAAATTTGAACCAAACATATGAAGGGAACCTGACAATCAATTTAAAGAGGGAACATTGATAGACTTTCATTTCACACTGACGATCAAGAACCGATAGTTCGTTACATCCTGCAAAAAGTGGATCTGACTTTCCACGTCAGCTAAATCACTGAAGTTTTATATTTAGCTTCTTGATTTGTTTTAAATCCATTACGTGAGGGAAAATCAATGTATATTTTTTTTTTTATCAATATAACTTATTTAAAACATGCAAACTAAAGGATCAAGGTCAAGTTGTATATCTTGGATCTAGAGTTAACATTGTAATGCATGATTCTAAAATAGGTCAAATACTTATATAAATAGATGCTCAATCAATTGTGAACATGTTGTTCGATGATGATTGTAGCCACTAAGAGAATCTAAGGATCAGATAGGAGAATTCATGCAGTAGCACATACAAAGATCAAATCAGTTTTCAAGAACAGAACAAAGGCTATTAACAAGAAGGAAAAGGTATTAATCAATCACTATAGGTGATATTCATATACTATAAGCTTTAACGGATTTGTAATCAGAAATTATAGATTTTGTACACTCAAGTCAAACATATTGTACACATTATAACAAGTGGGGTACAATTAAGAAATCCTTTCAAGGAATGTGGACTTAACAGTCCTATTGTAAATCCCTTAACCGAGTGCACACAACATTAGTGTTGCTAAAGCTCTAAATAGAGTAGATCCTAACAGGTCTCCACATTAATACTCCTAATAGGGTAGATAATCAAAAGTGATCAAATTTTAAGCCTTAAATGGCTCCCTTCCATTCTATAGATAGTGAGGTTTTGTGGGTTCCATCCGCACCATAGTTTTTACTTCCTAACAAGAGTTTTCTGCGATATCGTATCTTGTGTTTTGTGTCTATAACTATTTTTCTATGAATGTTGCATACAATTAAGTTTATGAATTACTACTACATGCATAAGAAAGAACATCAGACATGGTTGGTAATACAATAAATACTGATTACTAATGGTGAAAGGTAAAAAGTGTTAAAAATTTTAGAGGTACTTATTCACCCCTCCCCTCTGAGTACTACTTCCCATTCATCCCAAAAATTGATATCAGATCTGAGTCTCTTCTTGGAAAGCTTAAAGTCTTAAGAGAAAAGATCATACAATGGAGAAGTACAAATTTGATAAAAATATTGAGAATAAAAACCATGAAATTCAAATGTTCTATGACCAATATAAAGAAGCTAGAATCAGTATGAGACGGTTGTTGGATGAAAGAAAGAATATGAAATTTCACTATAATGAGAAAGATTATCTTGAGGAAGAGATCCCATCTTTCTTTGTGTCTTCAGGATCAAATACAAGTAAGGCATCAGACACTTTAGAAGAAAGCATCTAAAGCTTCACTCAAATTAATCTACATCTGGTTGGACAAGTCAAATCTCTACAAATTGGTCAAGAGACACAGATGGTAAGAATGATTGATGTCATGAACAATTCAAGGAAAGATGAACAAGAAATAAATCTAGCTATTGATGATAGAAGAAAGATCATAGAAAAGCTACAAGAAAAGGAGTCTAAGATACGAAGACTTATAGAGCATCACCATGAGGTAACTAATCAGATTATTCTTATGGGTCAAGAAGCAAACATAATGAATATGGAGGTCATTGAAAGAATACAGATTATCGATGAACTAAGAGAAGAGAATGAAAAACTACAGCATGAGGTTAGAATTCAACAACATCATAATGAAATGACTAAGAAAGATGAAGAGAGTACAAAAAGGATGGATGAATTCTTGAATGCACAAACAAAACTCAACAACAACACTAGACTAGGGTACAGCGAGCATGGAGAGTCATCAAATGAAGCTGATCCAATAGATGCATACACCAATCCTAGACCAAGGAAGCTGACATGCAATCACTGTGGAAAGCAAGACCACACCTCAAATGTCTACAGGAGAAAAGAAAAGGTATTCCTAAATCCACATTTACATTCATAGGACATTGTTATAATTGTAGCAAGAAAGGGCATAAAGCATATGAATGTAAATAAAAGGTGAAAGAACCAAAGAAGGAAACCTATATGGAGAAGTATTGTCCCACCTAAAAACTGCATGGGTACACATATCTTGAATTTAGGAAGAACAAAATTGAAGCATGGAAACTCAAAAACTCAAAAATGAATATAAACCAAGAAGAGTTGGTAATTCATATGTTTGGGACTACAATACATGGATAAATTGCACAGCATGTGGTAGATATGGTCACATTGTTGCAAACTGTATGAGAACATGGACCAAAAGGTCTAGAGGCTGGACCAACTTGGGAATGGCATGTTTGCACTGTCATAAGGTTGGACATCTAAAGAAGTGCTGTAGAGACTGAATAACAGAAACCACCACTTTTGCAAATGGTAACACCATTGAAGACATCAAGAAAATGAGAAAGAAAATGTGGAGGAAAGCTTCAACCATTGAGGAAGATGGACCAAGAAATACAGTAGGTGACACCTCATTCCATGTATCTGGTGACATCACCACCCCTGCCTAATGATGAACAAGTAAGTATGGAACTGCACTACACCAAGTCATTGTTTGCATCAGGTCCATTATATAAATTGATAGATAGTCAAAACCAACATGAATAAAGATGAATATTATGTTACTTGTTACAATTATGAGAAAACAACCCCACCGGTAAACACATACCAAAAATCATCGGTGAACATAAAAGGATGGGCTGTCTACACTTCCCTAGAATTGTCGGTCAACACATAAAAAGGCTAAAATCGCTAATGTAACCCTACATCCATCGGTAAGGAATCAAAGTTACAATGTTGTCTTGACACTACACCGAGATCCATCGGTGAAAGAAATAATCCTAAAATCCATCCCGAGAATCCTGTCAACATCAAGAATGTTATTTGAGAGTTTTCCTGATGAACTCCATCTTCATGACCCAATGAGTTGTTGAGCATTTATGACAGACT
Organism: Thuja plicata; assembly: GCA_018584345.1. NCBI lineage: Eukaryota > Viridiplantae > Streptophyta > Pinopsida > Cupressales > Cupressaceae > Thuja > Thuja plicata. Next base: position 1,980,917 of record MU226921.1, on the reverse strand, counting down.
TAGGGAAAAAGTCTATAAATAATCAACAGAAGCACTTCATTTCTCACACACAATTTGGGCAAATAGACCATAGAGAAAACAAAATAAAAAGAGAACATTTATCAGAGTGACCTCGACTCCATCTAGTGCACTCCAAACTATTCATTCACAACCTACATGGATCGAAGTAAGTACCGAGCACACCGAAGAACTCTATTATTATTTTTGAAAAATCCCTAAATTTGAAACACAATGACAACCACTTCAATAATAGTAAAACTAAAGAATAAGAAGATGAATGTCATTAAGTTGATCAAGAACAACACTTTTATGGAACCTAAATACAAGATATGCCCAAATATTACATCGCAACCTGATGATTCTAATGCATTTTCAAAAATTCCACCTAGTTTTTTGCTGATAGAAGATGTAAGGTCGTATATCCATTGCAAGATTGTTGAGATTGGTGATCTATAGATAGATCAAGCTTACAAGAAGTTGTGTGATAAATAAGGGAACCTAAAAGGAAGAACACAAGCATCTGCAAGTAAAAGGGATAACCAATGACCTATATTTCCTGAGGGTTTTCAAAACTGACTGGATTAGGTTGGTACTTAGAAGAATGCACAAACAAAATTTATGGTTGGATGAACCCAAGTAGATTAAAAAGGATGTGTTACATGTTGTAACACGTTACCCCATTACCAATAAACCAAAAGCACACAAGCATCCCTCTTGACCAGAAGTTGAAAAACTCACCAATGTTGTGTGGGATAATAGAGGACTTAAGGTGAACACCATCACCAATGAGGAACTGAGGTTCGGTGCATGTGTGATAGGTTACAAAATATTTTAGGTGAGCAGGATAAACAACATAGCATCAACAATAGTAATAAAAACTTAAAATATTGTCACAAAGGGAATATAGATGGATCTATGTGAGATCCTTCTGAAGAAACTTGATTAAAATATGACAACAATCAGCCCTACCAAGACAATCACATGTAAGTTTGGTTCACTTATAATGTGTATATTCTTTTATTTTCAAGAACACTTTCCTTCCATTGGAAAAGTGAAGTGAGACACTACCAAGCCAGTCACATTGTAGATAAGTGACCTTATCAAGTCACTAGGTGACAACTTTGATTCAGTGATGACTAAATACTTCCTTGACTTCAAGGAAAAGATGATGGAGAGAGTGAGGATACTTGAACAGTTGATTGAAAAGCATAGGGATGAAATATGTTTTATGGTGGATTCAGATTTCACTCACATTAAACCAGTTGTACCAAGGAAATCCTGGTTAGCACCTCTTGACTATGAGATAGACATAGATCAAGCAACAAATGCAATTGATGCATTTTTGAATGAACCACTTTATAGAAATAAACCAAGATTTGGGACATATGAAGAGGCTAAGTCAAAGATAAAAATAGGCCTAGTCATAAAGAAGACTGTGAACAAGAAAAACAAGATGGTGAAGAATCTTGAGAAGATGTTGTCAGATAATGAGGAGGAGAAAGAAAAAATAGAGGAAATCAAGGAACATGGTACCATCGGTGAAGAGAAACATGAGAAACAATTAGATTCTAAGGCCACTGAATTTGATGTAACTCCACCTCCAACTAAGAAACCAAGGACCAAAATAGCTCAGAGTACAAGGAACCAAACTGCAAAAGATACTACACCTCTCAAGAAATGTCAAGTGAGGACCTATAAGAGGAAGCAACAAATAAAGAATCAAACACCTTCCAAAAGGAGGAAAATAATGGTCAGGACCAAAGCTGACATTAAAGATTCAAAAGAGGATGAGCCTGATGTAGATAAGAAAAGATTATCTCCTAGAACAATGGATGAAATTGTTGATTCAATTGCTGCAATAGGTACCATGAATGATAGGAAAAATAGACAATGGGAGAAACTAGAACCAGAGGACCAGCATAAAATAAAAGATGCAATAATCAGGGAAATGGTCAAGTTCAAATATGTACCAAGAGTTTGTTGACAAAATACCCAAAGAACTAGGTGACAAAATTTCACAACATGGTCATATGCTTTGCACATAGAAAAGGAAGCAAGGGAGAGGGTACTTGTAACACTCATGCCTCCCAAATCCAAAATGGAACAGATAAAAGAAATAATGAAAAAGAATTCCAATAAATTTGTGGCAAAGATAAGATCTTACAAGGTTCTACTGGATAAATTTATAGAGCTGGACAACATGACAAATGCTAAATGGATACAAATTCTTCATCTACCTGGAGAATCAAGAAGTTGTGAGAATAAATTACTTCTCATCGACACACCTCATATAGAGGAGAAGAAAGATAAAGCAAGTCCTAAGCACATTTCTTTGGATAATGTGGAGAATACTGAGCCCATTGACTTAGATAAAGTCATGGATGATCTTGACATTAAAGATATCACTCACTATGATTCTGATAAGGATCCATGGAAGGAAGATGATGTCATATTCATATCTCTTAAGTATCAACAAAATAATCAAGAATTGGAGACACAAGGAAACAAGGACATGGATGTTGTTGATGAGACATGGCCAGACACTTCCATCATTGACATAATAGGACTAGACCCTATAGATCAAATCCAAAAAGATGAAGATTTCACTGCTCAACAAGGTCAAACCAATGAGCATGACAAAACTCTAGATGCAGCATAGGTGAGCACACAAAACAATATGCATGTATTGATGAAGGTCGTCAATCTACTAGAAGGAAATGAAGAATCTACAGTAGATACAAGGATACCCAAAGACAAGGGTGATACAGAAACAAAGGATACCAAAGATGAATTAAAAGATACAACTGCAAATCAAGTTGCAACTAATGATCAGCAAGACAAGTCTACTGATTAGAATAAAGGAGAAAAACAAGTAGAGTAAGAAAAGAAGAAAGAGAAGAGTGAAGAAGAAAAGATAGATGATTCTCAATTGAAAACAAAAGAAAAATCTACTGAAACACCCAAGGTTGGTGAAGAGACATCTTCACCTAATTGATAGGTGAACCCCGAGGAGAAGGCATGAGAGTTTTCATATTCAAAGCCTTCACTGAGCACCTCAAAGAAAACAAATGAAATAGCAATGGTAGTTCATACATCTACCTCTACACAAATCTCAAGGAAGAAGAAGAGAAAGAACAAGAATCTAGTCACTCTAGATGAAATAATTGAGATTCAGTATGTGATCCTAGAACATTGTATCCTACTGAGTTGACAAAGAATGCAAGACTTTGTGAAAGGAAATCCATACAGGATAAGTTGAGAAAAGCCACAAAGGAAGAAAAGGTACTTGAAGTTGCAAGAGGAATCCTTTAGCAAATTTTACTTGATATAGATGTTGATCAAACAACCCCCATGCTTGATCAATTAGTGGTTCTCACCGACACTATCACATCTTAGAACATAGATGTTGAGAAGGCAATGGAGGCTAGAATTGAAAAGAAATATGAATTCAGGTTAGTAGAAAAGATAAGCCAAGAAGTGGCACTACAAAAGGTGAAGCTATCTGAATTGGTAAGCAAAATAGTCCCCATAATTTTAGAAGCCATATCCTTAATACAAAAATTGTGCACATTAGATCAACTCCCCAAGGAGTATACCTATAAGATAGCACAAATTTATGCTTATCTTCAAGCAAGCAAACAAACATCTTGAACAAATAGTGAAGAGGAAATCAAATTGCACAGTGAATAGCTCAAGCAAGCTAGGAAGCTGAGACAAGATATACAAATTGTAGAAACAAATTTCAGAGATGAGGTGAATGAGCTTCAAGCTCAACTCTTACATACTCTCACATTACTACAACAACATATGATAGAGGCAAAAACACTCATTGCCACCCCAGAAATGTCTATCCTAGACAAAATTTATGATATGCATGCCAGGATTGAGCTAGAGCAGATGGCATTAGAACTCCTGAAAGAAAAATGGGAGAAAATGGTAGAAGATATCAAGAACACTCACTCTCACATTCTTGACACTTTGTAAGTTACACATTTTTGTTTCATTTTTGACAACTTATAAGTTGTACATTTTTTTCATGATTATCAAAAAGGGGGGAAATGACATGTATAGTTAGTCACTAATAGGGTAAATGAAAGGAGGAAATGATATGTACATAATGAGGAAAGAATGAAAAGAGGAATGTATAGTACAAAGGCAAGTATATATGTACATATACTTATACTATACTGATACACACAGTTAGGGGGAGTCATATAATGATAAGGATATATACATGGTGTACAACATAAATACTTTAGTATTATGCACATATTAGTTTTTGATACTAATGTCAAAGGGGGAGATTGAAGACATTATATTTTTCCATTAGTATATGCAAGGAAAAACATGATAAACACCATTAGTTTATACTATGCTAACAAAAAGGGCACAACACTACCCGACGCCAAGGTTACCAATATTGCTAAAGTACAAAGCATCCTGACGCAACACTATTTAGTGTTACCCCATGACAAAAAGGACAAAGGAACCCGATGGGTAACCAATAGTGCAACCTGATGATACACTCAAGAGTGGAACCTGAAAAATGAACAGAACTCGATAATCAGTTCAAAGAAGGAACACCGACAGACTTTTAGTTCACACCGACGATCAAGAACTGACAGTCAGTTACATCTCGCAAAAAGTGGATCTGACTTTCCACGTCAGATAAATCTCTGAATTTTTATATTTTGCTTCTTGGTTTGTTTTAATTCCATTACGTGAGGGAAAAGAAATGTATTTATTATTGCTTTTATCAGCATAACTGATTTAAAACATGCAAACTAAAGGATCAAGGTCAAGTTGTATACCTTGGATCTAGAGTTAACACTATAATGTGTGATTCTAAAATAGGTCAAATACTTGTATAAATGGATGCTTAATCAATTATGAACATGTTGTTTGATGATTATTGTAGCCACCGAGCATCTAAGGATCAGGCAAGAGAATTCATGCAACAATGCAGACAAACATCAAATCAGTTTTCAAGAAAAGAACAAAGGCTACTGACAAGAAGGAAAAGGTATTAATCAATAACTATAGGTGATATTCATATACTGTAAGCTTTAATGTATCTTTAATCAACAATTATATATTGCATACATTCAGGCCAAACATATTGTTCACATTATAACAAGTGGGGTACACTTAAGAAATCATTTCAAGGAAGGTGGACTTAAAAGTCCTATTGTAAATCTCTTAACAGAGTGCACACTACATCAGTGTTGCTAAAGATCTAAATAGAATAGATCCTAACAAGTCTCCACATTAATAATCCTAATAGGTTAGATCATCAGAAGTGATCAAATTGTAAGCCTTAACAAGATCCCTTCCATTATGTAGATCTAGTGAATTTTTGTGGGTGTCATCCCCACCCCATTTTTTACTTCCTAACAAGAGTTTTCTATGATATTATGTGTTGTTTTATGTGTCTATAAGTTTCATGGATATTTCTATGAATGTTGCATATAATTAAGTTTATGAATTAATACTACATGCATAAGAAAGAACATCAGATATGGTCGGTAACACAATAAAGATTGATTACTAATGATGAAAGGTGAAAAGTGTTAAAAGTTTTAGAGGTACTGATTCACCCCTCCCCTCTTAGTGCTACTTCCCATTAATCCCAACAATGTAGTCTTTTGAAGATGATGAGATAGTTGTAGATGTAGATACTAAGAAAGGACATTTCCAAAGATACCAACAAAAAGTTTTCTCTGATTCAGATGATGAAACTGATACTATCCTAAAAAATACTATCTATACTTTAGGTGATGATAGAGAACATCCTCATGTCAGATTTCCTAGTTGGGAGGAAAAATGATCTTTGAACATAATAGTGCAATCAATCAAGCTAGGAGTTCTTACAAGTTGAGAAATAGGATGGTAGAGCCTGGTCAAGGTAATCTTGCTTATGTGTTCATTAAAGAAAGTGTCTCTAAGGTTTCTAGAGGATCTAAAATAAAAGATGAAAACAAGAAGGGAGGAATAAAACAACAAGAGTCTTCTTCTATCCAAGGAGAAAAAATGAAGTAAAATTTGACAAGGAAGATGTTACTGACAAGGGAAGAAAAGGTAAGACCACAGATAACATATTGTATGGATTACCTACATTTAATATGAAACATGCTCTTACACAAATGAAATTTTCACTTCCCTAGATTGAAATTCTTAAAAATAAAGGAACATAGAGAGAGTGCAATGTCATTTTTCAAAGGGATAGTTGATGTCACTGTTGATAATAAAAGGGAGAGAAAAATGAAGGCTATTAGTCATGAGCTAGAAACCCGTATCTTATATGTGGGAAATATGATTTCCCAAGAACTATCCCAAGTGGATCCTTTCTATGTAACCTTGTTGATAAACAATAAACTTGTAAAAAAAAATTATGATTGATTCCAGTGCCGCTACAAATATAATGCCATATCGATTAATGAAAGAATTGGGTATATATGTTGACACTTTTTATGGAAGGTGTTATGCCATGGATAATAGAGAGCTCCCTATGGTTGGAAATATAAAAGGAGTTGAGGTTAAGATTTCTTTCTTTCCTGAGGTAATCTATAATATGCATTTGGTTGTTGTAGATACCAAACCCCATTATGGTATGCCATTGTCTAGGCAGTGGGCTACAGTAGTTGGAGGTCATGTATAATTTTACTTCTCCAATGCAACAATCGTAGTAGATGGTAATGAAGTAAATTTTTATAGAGATCCATGAGCACTAGTGATTGTTGAAAAGGTGAAAAATGATATACTTAATTTTTGTGTGGATGTGGACATGGAAAACTTTAGAGTTGAGAAGATCTTTCCTCAATGCAAAAATACTAATCCATTAGCTAGAGAACTCAAGACACAACAAGGGGGCATGTGAAAGATGTACTTTGATAGAGCTTGTTCCAAAGAGTGATTAGGATCTAGTGTTCTATTTATTTCTCCATCAGGTACTACATTCAAATACTCTTTCTTGTTAACTTTTCAGTGTACCAATAATACTAGTAATTATGAAGCTCTATTTTTGGGGTAAATATTGCTACTAGGCATGGTATCAAATTTCTAAAAGTTTTTGGTGATTTGGAGCTAGTAGTAGCCCATGCTAGATCCAAGTATGGTGTGAAAAATGATAAATTAAAATTGTACAAGCATCCTATTTGGGATTAGATTGAATTGTTTGATGCCTTTAACATTGAATGGATAGAAAGGTCGAAAAACACCATGGCTGATTTCCTGGCCAATGTTGCTTTAAAGAATGGTGATTTGAATTTGAGTGGGGTATCAATTGTGGAATTTTAAAGTAGACACTTTTACTTGATAATGTTCACAAATGGCACATTTTTTGAGGATGACCAAGCTATCCTCAGGTTTATTCAGTGCCTTGACCATTATGAAGGCCAGCATGTAGATTGTAATGCTTTAGTTGTAGTGATTGATGGCAAGAATCCTATTTTTGGAAATGAGGTAGTCAAGTTAGGTTATAATCAGATTCCTAAGGGGCTTATAGAATTAGAAGCATTTCAGTCATCAGGATGATTATTTATGAATTTGAAGCAGTGCTAAAATTGAGGATCTAGAGGAAGTAAATCTTTAGGGAAGACCTTTTCCAGCATGAGATCCCACTGAAACCAGATGCCAAGCCATTCAGACACAAGCAAAGACCAATCAACCCAATATTGGCCCCCAAGATGAAACAAGAATAAATGAGGTTGAGGGATTTAGGGATTATTCAACCCAAAAGACATTCAACTTGGGTCTCAAATTTGCTCCCAGTGAGGAAAAATAATGGTGATATAACACTTTGTGTTGATTTTAGGAATTTAAACATTGCATCTTTAAATCATAATTATTCTTTACTGAACATGGAGCCAATGTTGCACAAATTTACTGGTTGTCATTTATTGTCAATGATGGATGGTTTTTCAAGTTACAACTAGGTGTTAGTAAAGAAATCAGAGCAATTTAAAACTTCATTCACTACTCCTTCAAGAACATATGTGTATATTAGAATGCCATTTGGTCTCATAAATGCAGGGGCCAGAGAGCTATAGATGTTGCATTCAAAGAAGTTATTGATTTATTTATGGTGATCTATCAAGATGATTTGAAAGTATATTCCAATAAATCAAAGGACCATTGTGGTAATTTAGAAAAAAAATTTAACAACGCTTTGGAATATGGTGTTTCTTTGAATCCTAAGAAATGTCAGTTTGCAGTAACAAAAGGAAAGTTGTCGGGACATACTATGTCAAAGAAAGGAGTAAGAATTGACCAAGAAATGACAGAAGCAATTCATAAGGTCACTTCTCCAAACAATGTTAAGGGAGTACAATCATTCTTAGGAAATATTAATTTTGTGAGGAGGTTTATTGCTAACTTCGCAGAAATTGTCAAGCCTATAATTAAATTGTTGAAGAAATATGCAAAGTTTGAGTGGGATGAAGGAGAAGTATTTGCTTTAGAGAAAATCAAGAAGGAAGTTCAAGAAACAACTATTTTAGCGTCTCCTAATTACAGTAGGCAATTTTCATTATTTTTTTTTTTATATCTTTCCATACAATTGTTGTTGTGTTACTGTAGAAAGCTGAAGAGGGGTATGAACATCCTATTGCATTTTTTTGTAAATATTTCTAAGCTACAGATTTGAACTATGAGATGATGGAAAAAAATTAATATTCCCTAGTTAAATCTATGAAATCATTCATACCTTATCTGGTTTGTGCAAAATTGATTGCATATGTACCTCATGCAATAATCAAGGACATTCTCACCCAATCAGAGCTTACTAGTGAACAATGCAAATGGATCAATAGGATTCAAGAGTTTAATTTGGAAGTCCATATTACCAAATTAGTATGAGGATTAGGATTATAAAAGCTAATAATTGAAGGGAATATGGATCTATTTATGGTAAATAATGTGAGAATATACGATCTAATAGTGACTAGTATTGAAAGACAACCCGACAATGTTGATATTATATACTTTCTCAGAAAGGCCAAATTCCCTGAGACTATGACTAATAATCATAAAATAACCCTCAGGTTGCAAGCCCGAGAATAAAAATTAGTATAGGGATATTTATATTGGAAATACACAAATGGTGTACTTTTATTATGCTTAGAAGAATGGCAGGATGAAAAGGTTCTAAAAGAGATGCATGCTAATGTATGTGGTGGAGATTATTCTGCCAAGACTACTGCTCACAAGATCCTTAAAGATGGTTATTTTTGGCCTTGTTTATTTAAATATTATTTCAAATTTGTACTAAAGTATGAAGCTTGTAAGAGATTTGCTTCCAAGCTAAAGTATTCAAGTTCTTTGTTGCTAAATCTAGTAGTGGATGAGGAACCTTTTTCCATGTGGGGGATTGATTTCATTGGGGAATTTTCAAAAAAATCTAGCGGTGGACATAGTTGGATATTGGTTGCTACATATTACTTCAGAAAGTGGATAGAGGCAATACCTACTAATAAAGAAACTAGTAAAGTTGTCATTGAGTTTTTGATGGAAAATATTCTAACCAGATTTGGTGTCCCTGTGAAATTGATAATGGACAATGCTATGTGTTTCAACTAAGATGAGTTTAAAGAATTTTTTGATTAATATGGAACTATGATGTCATAATCTTCCCCATACCACCCACAAGCTAATGGACAAGAAGAATCCAGTAATAAGAGCATTCTACAAATTTTGAAGAAAACTTTGATAGCCAATAAGAGAGATTTACATTCTAAGTTAAAATGAGCTCTATGGACTGATAGAATAACTGTGAAAATGGCTATTGACAGGTCCCCTTTTGAATTCGTAAATGCTATGTAGGCCAAATTAACATTGAATAATTTACTTCTCGTATATAAATTCATTGAGGATGAAGGGTTGGAAGTAAGTTATTCCATGCATAATAGAATGGTCCAATTGGTCGAATTGGATAAAATCAGACAAGAGGGAGAGAAGAAAAACTTGAATAGACAATAGAAAATGAAGTATCTATTTGAAAATAGAGCCAGTAATAGAATTTTTCAGCTAGATGAAATGGTATTCCAATGGAATGCTAAATTTGAAGACAAAGGGAACACACAAAAAGTTTGAATCCTTATGGTAGGAGCCTTATGTTATTCATCAGACATATGCTAAGGATTCATATCTCTTAAGAAATTTGGATGATGAGGTATTGGAATTTCCCATGCATGGACAATTCCTAAAACCTTTCTTTAACTGAGGTTTTGTTTCCATGCATACTAGCCATGTATATATGTAGTTGGTTTTAGGTGTGTTGGTTCTCTGTAGGATGTACATTTTTATATATTCTTGAGTTTTTTAGCTGTAGAACTTTTTCTTGTCCCTAGTTAGCTTTTCCAGAGTTTTGAATTCTTTCCTTGATTTGCAATCAAGAATCCTCACTCAGAGCCACTATTGGTCATAATTTCTACATTTTGCATGTGTATGTTTTGGGCCTGGTAAGGGTTGTAAATGTTTTTCCCTACTGGTTGATCTTTCATTTTTTCATGGTGTTTGGGACTGGTCCTTTAATCCTAAGGTCTCTTGTAAAACACTTGGTTTATTTCATGACCCAAACCCTTGGTCTCATGCTTATGTTATAAATTCAAGTTAATTTTTGAACTACTTAATTCTTTAAGCCAATGTGTCTTAAGTCATCGAGCGGGGCTAACTTAAAATTTCCTATGTCATGCATGGGGTCCACTTTAATTTTCCCTAAGTTCATAATTCCTCATGATACTTTATTTCTCCTAGTCATTAAGCATATTTAAGATCCCTTAACCGTGAGATGCAGTCCCTTTATTCATCAAGGCATCATGCCATGATGCCAAGGTCCCTCCTTCAAAAGTTAGTGATGATGATCGAGATCCGTCAAATGTGTTAAAATCCAGTGGTAGGCGTTATGTCTTGAATGTAAGATGTTTGATAGATAACCTTTGTGTGTTTACACATGTGTGCCATGTGGAAGGTGGTATATTTATCAATTGCAAGATCATGCCCTTGGTGCCATGTTAAGGTAAGTGGAACCAAAGATGTCGAGATACTAAGATTGTTTCTTGATGGTTATATATTTCTGATCTAACGGATGGCACTTTTCCTCTATAAGAAAGCTACAAGTTGTTTATTTTTCATGATTTTGCAATAGGAAGACACATAGCCAATGGTGGGACACAGTAAATGTTGCAAGAATTATGGCAGGACCATCAGATTCTTTTGATCGCATGGTGTATGTGATCCTGTGCATGTAAAATGATCACAAGTTATCTATTGTGGGTTCACGAAAGGTGGATACATGGAAAGGTTGGTGAGCTTAGGGAGGTTAATCTGCGGTTAGATATATCTTGATTTTGCAGTGGGTGTTAAGCCTCAAGTGAAAGGTGATTGGTAGATATTCATCAAGGAACTCCAACGGAGCGACGCATGTCCAAATCTGATTGTTTTCTCGTGGATAGATTAAAAACAAATCTATGGCTCCATTTTAAAGTTCTGAAAATATTCAATCTGGGCCACTGATGATATTTTTTGTGCCCCATGTAGCCGTTGCAATCAATTTTCAAATATTTAAATGGTTTTCATCAGGGTTTCAAAGCACTAGATTGTGTCATTTGTTATAGAGCAATAAATCGATGAATTTGATCATCTGGGTTGTGTTTATACAGATATTGGATGTTGTGTGAGGGAAATTTGGGCAATTTTAAATGATTTAATTTGAAGAATGTTTCCTTTAAGATTTTGACATGTTTTTAAATCAGTATAATCTATATCTCGGCCTTCTTCCATTAATGAAAGGTCCTTTCCAGAGTTGTATAAATGAAGATGAAGTTGTGTTGTTTAGGAGCTAAGCTTTTAAAGAAGGGTTAGTTGATGTTCTGTAGTCGTAACCACACCAAAATTGCCCAAGTTTCTAATCTGTCCTATTAGGCATATGCTTTCTAGTAGCCCTATAGTGACCTAAATTGCTCCTTTACTCCAAACTTGTCCAAAAAACTTTCTGGAAAAATTAAATTCTTAGAAACACATTATCTCCTTCTTTAATATATCCAAGCCTTAAGTGATTTTTTTTGAACCCATTGTCCAAATTCTTGAATGTACCCTATCAACAAGCCTAAAAGTGTTCAAATAACAAATAAAGTATACCATAAAATTAACCCCTGACTCCAAGACTCACAATTGACTTAAAAATGTCCTCAAACAAAGGAATATCAACTAAATTTAACCATATGGCCTTCACATACCCAAAAGCCCCAAATTGGCTTCAAACAACCCTTAAACTAGGGTTTCTTCAATGTATGACCTCCAATCACTTCCTCACCAGAAAAATAATGGATTCACCATTAAAATTATATTCCAAAATAATTTCAACCATTAAACATACCCCTTGTTAAGCCAAAATGTTGGTTGTTACTCCTTAGAGACAAAATTCATCAATTTTCCATGCAAAAACTTTGTGACCACCCACTTTCCTCACTCTATCTGCACAAAATCATATTAGGTTTGTATTGTACATGTTAGGAAGGTATAATTCCATGATAAATATTCCAACAACATTCATTTACTGACCCATTTCATTTGAAAAAAACCTATTACTGTGAAAATAGTGAACTTGAAATGACGGTCAACACAAATGGTGTAAATCTGAAATAAATTTATTATCAGAAAATTCAAAAATGATTTAGAAAATAATATAAATGTCCTCAATGAATTATAAAAATTATATGATCACTATGAACTCCAAATCATGCAATGAAATAGAGGAATTTGCAAAAAATATGAGTTTTATTGAAAATCCTTCTAGTTCGTACACCAGGCACCCACTATGTTGTACACTACAGATGTTCATCCTTGTAGACCTCCTAATCACTTAAAAAACTAGTTTTAATCGATTGGAAGGCTTTTTTAAACACTAAAAACTCCTTAAAACTACTTTCCCACAAAAATAGTTAGTTAGTTGTTTAGTTTGAATATTTGAATTTTACAAATTAACAAAAATGACTTAATGCCTCTTTGAATTTGAAACCATTTCCTCCTAATGGTTTCAAACATCTTATTAAACATTAATAATCTCTCCTAAACTCCCTCTATATCAAATCCTTATTACATTTAGGGTTTTAGTCCTAAGGTCCTTATTAGGACCTTCAGGACATATACAAACTTATTAAATTCACTTCCCCCCATATGCCATAATAGGTTTCAATACATCATATTTGTATTTAAAGTATTCATCTCCCCTTGGTGAATCCTATATTCCTTCATGATTTTTCTTGTCCTCCTAGGTGCCCCTGCACCATATTCCCCCCCAAAAAAGAATTATTTTCCAAGAATTGGACAATCTCTTCCATCCACCAGTCTAATCATGTCTTGGTTTCATATTATTTTTAGAGATCCAATAATCTCCCAAGGTCACCTGATTCCTACCCCTCCAACCCATGTTCACATCACAATTTTTTTAGAAACAAAAAAATTATTTTATGTCCTCTTCTAGGATAGTTCTTCTTGTAGTGGGATTGTATTCCTGTCACCATTTCCTTCATTTGCTTCATATGTAACTTATGACAAACATCATCCTACACCTGTTGAATAATAGGAAAACTAATGGTCCCTACTTGCACACATTTCAAGTCCCACAACCCTACATCATTAGGACTATCCTTCCCCTTAGACTGTTACAATTTTGCATCCATCTTCCAACCATCATCATGCTTTCTCTAATCCTGCACAAACTGATCTCCAAAATACATTATAATGTTCTCCCTATCCTTAAAACCCAAGGTTTGTAATTTATACCTCTCATTACCCTTAAGCACAATGTAAGTATTTAGATATCTATCATGAATAGTTCTTCTTGCCTATTTCCATGGTCTTCCTAATATTTTATGTCCACAACTCATATCTATGACATTACACAAGACACTATCTTGATATGCATGAGTTCAAAAATTAGTTTGAACTTTCTCTTTAACCAAAATATTATGATATTTTCTAACCCATGTTGCATAGTATGGTATAGGATGAGAAAAAATCTTCAAATTTAACTTATTTACAACCTCATAAGAAACAAAGTAACTATTTGAACCAGAATCAATTATGATTTTGTATAATTTACCTTTTGTCAAACAATTTGTTTTGAATATACCCACTTGTGGTGCTGGTTGTACTGGTTTTCCTCTTTCCATTAGAAGACATTCCCCTACCTCTGAATAAGCCAATATATATTCAATCTTGTCTTCCTCTTGTTATATGAGATGTGATCTCCTTTCTTTGTTTTGATTCGGTTCTCTCCACTTAAGAAATTTTAAGGATTGATGCCCCACTTCATTGCAATGAAAAGACCTACATGTGAAGACACTATTTCCTCTTCCTCCTCCAAATATACAACCTCTATGGTTGTATCCTCCTCTCTAATCTTATTTGGATTTCTTACCCTTCTCTTTTTCATTGCTAATAGGAAAATCTGAATTTGTCCTTCCACCTATCCCTCTCATGGCTCCACCTTGTCTATTTCTTTGTCTCCCATTCTTCCTTTTCAATTTTTCCTCTTCTCTGACTACTAGTTTAAAGTGTTATCCTACGTTCCTTGGCACATTCAACCCTATCTCATGATGAATGTTGTACCTTAGGCCATTGATGTATCTGTTCACCTTCTCATCCTCATCTTCAAATCCTCCCCTAATGCTTAGGGTGTGAAATTGTTCAGTGTAGGACATAATATCCATGTCCCTTTTCTTCAAGTTGTTTCTTCTCATCTTGATTTGAATTACCAAATGTAATGGAAAGAATTTAATCTTCACCATAGTCTTCATCCTCTCCCAATTAGGGATTGTATTCAACCTCGTTGCTATCCTTTCATTCTAAATGCTTGTCCACCATGTAAGGAATTTTCCCCTCAACCTTGCTTTAGTGAACTTCACATTATTTTCTTCTTCTACATCCTCAAGATCAAAATAGTTCTCAAGTGCTTCTACCCATCCAAGAACTTCTTTAGTATCCATCCTTCCTTGGTAGATTGGAAAATCAACATGCCCCTTTTCTTGTTCCTCCTTTAACTATCATTGTCCTTCATGGTTTTCTTCATGAACCTCTTTTGTTATAGGTTCTCTTCTCTCCTTCTCCAACAATTTTATCCTTTCTAAGAACTAAAGTGTTTCCCTTATCTTCTGCCCCTCTTTTCTTTCCCTTTTTTCTTCTAATTCCCTTTTCTCTCTTTCCTTCTCTTCAAGTGCTTCCCTCAATTCCTCTATTTCCCTTTCCATTTGGCTCTTGGGTATCATACCTCTAGACTCTCTCTTCTCCTATCTCCCACAAAGATATACTGGTGAGGCCTAATACCAATTTATGTAGAGGGTTACTGGAAAAATCAACAAGATGAAAGGTGAATGGTTCAAGTACTAATCCCTCAAGCCAAAAACCCATCTAAAATTTCCAACTGATCCAAATAACTTCCCAAAGCCTAGAGATGGTAGATATAGTCTATGAATACTTATTTAAAGTGGATTCAAAATTTTAAATGGGTTACAACCACACCCAACTCTCCCAACTTTCTAAAATATCCTATTAGGCTTGGGCTTTCCGCTAGCCCTACAATGACCTAAATTGCTCCATTACTTGAAACTTATCCAAAAACCTTTGTATCTAAAAATTACATTCTTAGACATCCATTATTCATTCTTTAACATATCCATGGATTAGGTGTTGTTATTTTGAACCAACTATCCATATTGTTTACTGTACCCTATCAAAAAGCCCTAAAAGAGTTCAAATAACAAAGCAAGTATAGCATAAAACTAACACCTAACCCCAAGACTCTCAATTGTCTTCACAAATTTTTTCAAGTGAAGGAATATCAACTCAATTTGACCCTATGGCCTTCACAAACTCAAAATCCCCCAATTGGCTTCAAAAAACCCTTAAAACTAGGGCTTCTCACATGTCTATCTTACAATAAATTCCTCACCCAAAATTTAGTGGATTTTCCATTAAAATGATATACCAAAATACTTTCCACAACATACAACTTCTTAAGCCAAAATGCTGATTGTTACTCCTTAGCCACAAAATTCAATAATTTTCCACCTAGCAACTTGGTGACCACCCACTTTCCTCACTCCATCTACACAAAATCATATTTGGGTTGTATTTTAAACGTGAGAAAGGTATCATTCCATGAGAAATAGGCTAACAATACTCATGGAATGACCCTTTTCATTTGAAAAAAATAAACTGTTACTATAAAAATAATTTACTTGAAATGACAATCAACACAAATGGTGTATATCTGAAGAAAATTTATTATCATAGCATTAAAAATTGATTAAGACAATAATATAAATGTTATTGATTCATTATAAACATAATATGATCACTATGAACTCCAAATCATGCAATGAAGCATAGGAAATTGTAATAATTCTGAGTTTTATTAAAAATCCTTGTTGTGGTTCGTACACCAAGCATCCACTATGTTGTACATTGTAGATGTCCATCCTTATAGACCTCCTACTTACTTCCCCAAAAAATTTGGATAGGTTGGAAGACTTGTTAAACACTAAAAATTCCTTAAATCTAATTTCCCATAAAAATCCTTAGTTAGCCGTTGAGTTTGAATATTTGAATGTTACAAATTAACAAAAAAAGATTACTACCTCTTTGAATCCAAAACCATTGCCTCCTAACGGTTTGAAACATCTTATTAAACATTAATAATCTCTCCTAGACTCCTTAGATATCAAATCCTTATTACATTCATGATTTTAGTCCTAAGGTCCTTATGAGGACCTTCAGGACATTATACAAACTTATTACATTCATTTCCGCCCATATGCCATAATAGGATTCCATACATGATATTTAATCATATTTGTCATCAAATTCTTCATGTCCCCTTGGTGACTCCTAGATTCCTCCATGATGTTTTTCCTCCTAGGTGCCCCTACACAAATTTTGAAGAAAAATGTATTAAAACATACCCTAGTGACAATAGGATACATGGCTTTCTCCTTGATAAATTGACAGAAAAATGCAAGTGATAGGTCAATTTGTTGACAACGACAAGATGGATTCACAACAATAAAAAAATTAAAAAATGAAGGTCGAATAAAAAATTTATGAGGTTTGAAGTGCAAAAATCACTGTGACCAATACAAAAGGAAAGGGTTGCACATCCATCTAGGAAGCAAAGAGGATATAAAAAGGCTTGGAGAGGAGTTTGGAGGTCATTTCAACTCTCACTTTTGCAAGAATTGGAGCTCTAGAGATAGGAGGATGGATCCAATTCCAGTGGAGAATCATCATGGGGAAAGAGTGTGGAGCTTTTGACGGTTGAAGGATGCATGACTAGAGGTGAATATATCTGAGCCTCTTTTTCATCTTGATATTTTGGACATGTTTCTTGGTGTCTAGGGAGTCATTTGTTTGGAATAACAATCCACCAACACAACAAAAAGAGGGGGTAAATCAGTTGTGAGACAAATTATTAAACATTAAAATTTCTTTTTTTTAAAATATTAATCCAAATGATAATTGTTATACACTGAATTTGCGCCTCTGATCTCAAGCTCTCTTGGTCTTGATAATCTAGTATAACATGGGAATCATCTCAAGGTTGTGGGACCTTATGCTAACCGAGATGAGACCTCCAGGTTCT
>MU226921.1:1942159-1958691 GCA_018584345.1 Thuja plicata | reverse complement strand
TAGGAGGGGGGGTCTGGCCTTGCATTTGCAACTGTGCCTTTTGTGCCCATATCTTACCCTGCTTGAGGGCTTCTTCATAGTCTTGCATGAGGGCATATTCATTTGGGGCATGTTGGATGTAATGACGACCTTGTGCATCTGCATAGAAGCCTGGGATAAAAGTAGACTATGGATGGCTTTGATAAGGTTGATGACCAGCCCATTGAGCATTTCTCTCATGATAGGATGGTGAAAAACATGACTGTCCATAATAACTTGACATGTCTACTCATATAACTAACTGGAATTTTTAAAATAGAATCTTTGAAACATACCAGCAGTTGATCTTTGAAACCAGTAGACTTTCCAGAGTCGCCAGATGTGCTTAGAACTTGCCTCCAAATGGCAAAATTACTACTGTCCACACCAAACAGCAGCAGAAAGACTTCTCAAAAGAGCTCAGAAATAGCTCTTGGTCCCACCGGGTGTGCCAGAATTGTTATACACTGAATTTGCACCTCTGATCTCAAGCTCTCTTGATCTTGATAATCCAGTATAACATGGGAATCATCTCAAGGTTGTGGTACCTTATGCTAACCAAGATGAGACCTCCAGGTTCTAGGCTGGTTCCTCTTGGATAGTCATCTTAATTTGCTTCTTAAACAGGAAAGTAAATCTTTTGAGGGAAAGGGATAGAAGGATTGCATGAAAGGGAAATGACTGAAAGCAAACTACCTACTAGGTGATGCACCAAAATTAGGGCTTGGCTCTCAGTATAAGGGAATGAAATCAATGAAGGAACCAGGTCAAATAAGTTACAACTCACTAGATAGGCTTGCATAAGTATTTCATAGGAAGGCCTGAACAAAAGACTCGACCTATGACCTGCAAACAAACATCCTTCTCTGCAACCAGGTGTAGGAATGAGACAAGACTGCTAGGGGCTGAAGTATACCCACAAAACATCTAAATCAGATTGAAACACAGTAACACACAGAATTGCAGAAAATGAGAGGAATTAGGAACCCCAATGTCCATTAATCAGCACTCATAAACTTTGATCCAATAAGAGATAATACAAACAAGGAAGCATAGGGATATGAAGAATTATCACAAAGTACTTCCAAAATGCTTGTATGATCAATGAGAGAATTACACAATGTAAAAGATAGAGGGCAGAAAGAATGCCTCAGATAACTCCAAGAGAGAACGAATTCTCTTTACAAAATGCCAAAATCTGAGCACTAAGGCTCTCAAAAACTCTTTATACTTCTATGCACGCAGGCAGGAGTCCAAAACCTAGCTAGGGTTACAAATTTACAATGTAATAATTGACCCTAGTACAAAATCTAATCTTGTCATAAATGTGTATCAAGGTGAATTGATCAGATCAGATCCTCTATCTTGCGCCCATGCCTGTACTTGATTATGCATCGTGAACAAGCAACCTGGATCCATGAGCAATATGCAGCAACTAAGTCTCTGCCATGAATGCTCACTAACTGATCACAGTCCCCAAGGATGAGAAGTGACCCCTTGATGGCCGCCGCTCAAATTCTCATGAATGAGCCATCGATCATGACCATGTCCCTTTTCCAAATGCACCTGGAGAGCAATAACTTCGTGATTGGACTCTATATCTTCTTTCCACGTCTCTGAAACTGAGAAAACACCCTGGACCATGAAGACTTCAAACAAATCCATTCCAGGGATCAACGGACTGCTCTGCACATGGCCCTCTGCAATTGAAACCTCTGATTAATCCTGGAACACAATCATAGAGAAATCATGGCAGACAAACGCTTCTTAGTGCCAAACTACCACCAAATATTCAAATTCAAAGTCCTGTGACCTAGCGACCAACGGCTAGTCTCTAAGTTGCGAGCATTAGTCCCTAACCACAGTTAAATCTCACGACCTGGCGACAAAGCACTTTTTTAACCTCTGTTAACTCGAGCCAGATCCAGCGACATCTCGACTGTGTGAAATTGAAGTCGCAAGGCATTTCACTTAACTCACCTTTCTTCTAGCGACCCAATGCCTAACTGTCATCTTTAACCGCCACGGCTTGTTGCTTTATCGCCAGATGCTATCTTCCTGTCTCGAGACCACGTGACCACACTTAGTCACCAAGTCGGGAGAACATAGCACTGAGCCCTCTGACCTTTCTTAACATTTTTTATGTGTCCTTCAATCTTTCTAGCGACATCCCGACTGACCCTTGTCACTGAATCGGGAGTACTTTCTCTGTAGGGCACTTTGATCACCAGACTTAGCGACCACCGTTGGATCTTCTGAGTTTTGCATCGGACGGCTATTGCCTGGTCGCAATAAAACTGAGGATGCCCTTAAATGTTCCGCGATCCCGTGACGAGCAGCTATCTCTTCATTAATTGCACAGTCGCGAGCCATTTCTTCTTTTATTTGGTTGCTCGAAGATTGTGCGACGAGGCCTTTTCTTTTACCAATCGCTCAGTCGCGAGCTGATCTCTGACGTCCTTAAAACATCGGCGATTGAGTGACGAGCACTTGTTTTCTTCTTGTCTCATACTCGCGAGCACTTTTCCATTTACTCAATTTGATCAGCGACTGCGTGATGAGTTCCTCTTTGCTTATCGCATACTCGTGACTGATATCATCTTCATCTCTTCTACTCAGTGAGTGTGCGATGACATTATCCTCCAGCTTGTCGCACATTCAGAAATGGATGGGACCTAGGCAAGAATAGATCATGATTGCGCGACGACCGCGATTGGCAGCTCGTCGCGCACTCGCGCAACTTAATAACTTGAAACAAATTTCACTGTGATCAAGTGACCAAAGACTTGGGACCCACCCTTCACCAAGGCTTATGACATATCTGGCGATCATGCGACCAAAGACTTGTAGCCAAGTCGGAAGACATCTGGGGAATATTCCAAAAGATCACTAGACTACGCGACAAGGCAAAAGCAAAGTCGGGAGATAAAACAAGAATATTCCTTGAGGCAAAGCGATCAAGTGACTGAAAATAAGCACATGTTCTAAGTGATTGGAAAAAGTAACTTCAAAACATAACGTGCCAAAGTCTAAGGGTTTATTACCTCGCTTAAACATAAGAGACTTAGGGTTTTAAGGGTTTAGAGCAAAGTGCACCAGGGTGGAAAAAATGGGCAACAATAATATAGTAAATGCCACCACAATAACTCAATCCTTTTCTGTTGAGGAATCCTGTTAATGGAAAAAACCCGATGGGAATTAGCACCCACCAATGAAGTACTAAGAGTATGGTATCCCTATTAAATATTTAGCCCTGTTAGGAGCTTATTGATGCATTACAGTACACAATCCCTCTTAAAGGAAAGACCCTATTAGGAGTTAAGAATAAGAGTGGGATCACTGCCCTGGTACACTTCCTAAAGAAGGTTAAATCCACCCTTAGGATTTACAGTTTTAAATACAAGTGTACATAAGAAATAAAAAAATCTAGTAAACTATGTGATAGAAACTATGTTTGCTTGGTCAATTCCAATGAAGTAACATAATCACAACCTCTTCTCTACATCCAGCAGAGTTTGCACAAAGAAGCTCACAGCTTCCACACTTCACTATCTCTTCCTCAATCACACTTTCCAACAATAAAATCTCTCTCTCTCTCTTATATACCCAATTACAATAATAAATTAGGTCATCCAATTAGGATTTCCCAATGTACAAATAATTACACAACCCCTTGCTAAGAAACACATGGTACCTATAACAGGTAAACATCAATTACAATTTATCAAATATAATCCAAAATTTGTAACCCACACTCACAATCCATAATAGACACTTCATATCTAAATTCGACCCCAAATAGGTCTCCTCTTGAACACATGCGACAAATAACATCAACCAAGATTCCTACGACTCATGAAACATAAAAAACCTTCCTTAACATGTCTTCTACCATCCCTTAAGCTTGCATAACCTGAATCCACGTTGCACATAAGTTATACTCAAAACATAGAGGCTAACTCTGTCAAAGATCACTATCATCATCAAGTACACAGTCTTCACTAAAACATTTGTAACTCATCCAATAGACAATATTAAGCCATGCGACCTTAGGAATAATATCACAACATATACCTCTACACATCACCAACTTCTCTCATTTGAATCAACTGTACAGTACTTGTACACTTCTATTAGTCATCAAGCAACAATAATAACCAGTCTGTTATACCTCTATAGAAACATATGTTGACAACAGTGACAAAACATGAATGCCAACAACAACATTAGCATCCAATTCCAATAATCTTCCCCTTTGGCATTGATGGAAAAATATGGAAAAATCCATCAACCCAAAAGTACTCTCTCATTACAATCATCTCAATATCCTCAACATATCTTTCTCTAAAATAGTAGCCATTTTCTTATAGAACCTCTTCCCCTTTGACAACAATGGAAAAGGGTACCATAACTCTTCTTCTTTTGTCTACAAGGTGTATCTTTTTCAAATCTTCATGTATCCTAAAACCAGGTGAAAAATCACCCCAATATGTTCTATAATTTTCCTGTGATCACTCCCCTTGAGGAGTAGATCCATACATCAAGTCTAGAAAATGATAAAGCTCTTAAAGCAACTGAACTAATGCATTTTTGCATCAATTTAGTTCTCTCAAGGAGGGGATCACACCCCAAGCATACCTCTGAGATACTCAAAGGTATCCTTTGGCAAAGTTTTCATAAATTTATCTACTATATGTTCCTTTGTGTTGATATACTCTATTCTAATCTCCTTCTCTACTACCTTGTTTCTCAAGAAATGATACTTAATGGATATATGTTTAGTCTTTGAATGCATTACTGGATTCTTTGACATGTTCACTTTTCTAGTGTTATCACAATGGATAACCACTGTCTCATAAAAATTTATCCCAATGTCCTTCAACACTTGTTTTATCCAGACAATTTGTGTGTAATTTATAGCAACAACAACATACTCAGATTCAACAGTAGACTAAGCTATACAATCTTATCCAAGAAACCAATGTTTTCCATAGAAAGAATGCACCACCACTTGTACTCTTTTTTTTCATCACTATTTCCTTCCCAATCAACATCAATATAAGCATGTAAATCAAAATCATCATAGATTTCTTATACCATAAGCCATAATCCAGTGTTCATTCTAGACATCTAAATATTTTTTTCAGAGCAGAAAGGTGTGTCTCTTTAGGATCTTCTTGATATCTTACCACAATTCAAACTATAATAGAAATATATGGTCTCATGTGAGTAACATATTGTAAGCCTCCAATCATATATATGTACTTTGTCTGAAAAACACTCTAATTTTCATCAATATTAGTGAGCTCGTGACAAGTAACCATAGATGTTCCAACAGGTTTAAAATCTTCCATTCCAAAAAATTTCAACATTTCTTTAAGATACTTCATCTGAGAAATAAAAATACCACTCTTGTTCTGATTAATTTGCAATCCAAGGAAAAATTACATCTCACCAATCATTGAAATCTCAAATTCATTTTGCATTTCTTTAGAGAAATTTTTACTCATTACATCATTTCCTCCCAAAATGATATCATTAACAAAAAAATTCTACTATTAGAATTCCATCTTCACTAGCTCTTAAGTAAAAATTGTTGTCTGCATTGCCTTTTCTAAAGCCAAGACGAAGTAGATACCTATCCAATATTGTATACCATACTCTTGGTCCTTGTTTTATTCCATACAAATCTTTCTTCAACTTGAAAACCATATCCTCATCTTCTATCAAAGGAAATACACAAGGCTATTCAATATATACTTCCTCTTCTAGATCATTATTTAGAAATGCAGATTTCACATCCTTCAGATATACTTTGAAGTCTTTGTGTGCAAAATAAGCAAGAAATAATCTCACAGCCTCAAGCATAGCAACAGGAGAAATTTTTTCTTCAAGTTTAAAACCTTCTTGTTGCGAGTACCCTTTACAAACCATTCTTGCCTTATTTCTTACAACCATTCCCTCTTCATTAATCTTATTTTGTAAAACCCACTTAGTTCCTATAAAATTCTTATCTTTAGGTCTAGAAACAAATTCCTAAGTGTTAAATTATTCTTTATCCGTTCTAATTCTTCCTGCATAGCTTTAGTCAAAGATTCATCTCTACATGCCTCATCGGTAGATTTTTGTTAAACTTGAGAAATCAAGAATATTTCATCTCTTAATCTTGATCTTGTCATCATTCCTCTATTTGCATCTCCAATAATTTGATCTTCAGGATGGTTTTTCTTAACATACCTCAGAGTCTTAGGAATTTCAGTAGGGTCATTTGAATAATCTTTACATACCTTGATATCATAGTCAATCTTGAAAGGTTCTTCTTGATCTGCAGCAACATCCTTGATTTCTATAGTCTGGTTACAATCATATATTCTTTCTTGAATCTAGAACTTTTCATCTATCCTAATATTATCACTTCAAGTCATCTTCCTCAATCTCAGATTGAAATATTTATAATATTTTCTTTTAGTGGAATAACCAAGGAAGACCCCTTCATCACTTCTAGCATCAAACTATCATATCTTTTGATATAGAATTTACTACAAAATATTCTGACATATTTCACTGTAGGAGTATGATTAAACCATAATTATTAAGGATTCTTACTTGTACCTTCTTTGATCAGAATTCTATTCAAAGTATACACGGAAGTACCAACAACTTCTCTCCAAGGAACATGTGATACATTTCCTTCCAACAACATAGTTCTAGTAGCATCTAATATTGTTTTGTTTCTTTTCTCTAATATCCCATTCCTTTGTGGTTTCCTAGGATCGTATGTTTGTCTGTATATTCCATGCTCTTCGTAGTAGGTATTGAAAAAATCTTAAGTAAACTCTCCACCTCTATCTGATCTCAAACATTTTTATCTTTAAGCATGATTCATTCTCAACTTTTTCTTTGAATATCTTGAATTTTTCAAATGCCTTTAATTTTTCTCTTAGATATGTAACCCATACCATCCTATAAAATTCATAAAAAAAAAGTATAAAATACCTTTCATCATTGTAAGATCTTGTTTTTGTAGGACCACAGATATCTATATGCACTAGATCCAACTTCCCTTTTACTGAGTAATATTTTATTTCAAATCTTCTTCTAGTTTTCTTCCCCATTACACATTCTCTACACATGGTGTTAGATGGTTTTACAATCTTTTCTATATCTCTAATAGAATTATTCATACTTTCCTTCACAATATTATAAAAATTCACATGAAAAAATCTTCTATGCCATAATCAACTTTCACCTACCTTCACAATAAAACTTGAAGCCTTAGATGTATTTAGTTCAAACACATTACCTTTGGATTTAGTACTAGATGTGATCAAGTCTCTTGACTTATTTCTAATAGAGAATTTACCATAAATGAATTTCAATTGATAACCTTTGTCCACTAGTTGTCAAACACTCAAAAAATTATGCTTAAGTCCATCAACAAGTAATACATTGTCAGTATTTTTGTTTCCATCCAGAGAAATATATCCAACTCCAATGATAAGAATAAGACTATTGCAACCAAATTTCACAACAAAACCATCATAATTATTAAGTTTAATAAAATTATTTCTATCTCTAGTCATATGGTGTGAACAACCACTATCTATGACCCATTTAGATTTCTTTTCAACATGTGACACTAAGGCTCTTTCTTCATGAATAGGTTTATCATCTTTGATAGAAATAAATCCAATCTCATCATAATCAATAGCATCATCATCATAAAAACCTTCACTATCATAGTAACATTTCTTATCATTGGAATACTTAGGTTTATAAAACTTAGATTTATGCTTTGGAACCCTTGTAGGACATCTAGTTGTAAAATGACCTATCTTATTACATGAAAAACATATTTGAAGTAAATTTCCTTTGAACTTACCCTTACCTCTATTTCTCTTCTAGTGATCAGGGCCACAATTTCATCTAACTTTATTTCTTCTTCCTGTATCTGTTCCCATTCACCAACATATTCACCAAGCTCTTTTCTGAAGTCAATACTGCTGGTGCTAGCAATTCGTGACAAAGTATTTTTATTTTTAACCACTGTCGCCTTGGATGTTGTCTCAACTTTATGTAATTAATCCCCTAGTTCTACATCCTCAAAAGTAGTTAATTTTTCAATCAACATCTCTCTATTAAAGTTCGATGTCAAAGGTATGATCTCTTCTATAGTTTGCACTTTAGTCTTGTAAATAGGTGTCAAATATCTAAGAATTTTTGCAATCACTTCTACCTCCCTATATGTTCCTCTAGAGTTTCTGATCCCAATAAAAATCTCAGTAACTCTTTGTATATATGCTTTAATATTTTCATCATCATTCATTTTCAAATTTTCCATCCTTGTCTTCCAGTTCTGTAACTTTGCCTACTTAGTAAACTTATCTCCTTCATATAGTGCTTCTAATCTTCTCCAAATGTCATGTGGAGAATCCAAATCTTTAACCTCTATGAATTCACCTTCATAGAGTGCACTAAACAATGCTTCTCTTGTGACCACGTTACAATGTCTTTATTTTCTCATTCAAAGATGTATCTTGTACTACATGACTAGAAGCTGAAGATGTCAAGAGATCATATGATCTAGACAACTATCCCAACCTATCTTCATTCTCCCTTATAATCTTCTCAATATCATAAACATGCTTAGGGTAATAAATACATTCTCTAAGGACATTTCCACCTTCATTCTAAGCATCTTTCAACCATTGAATACAAACTCCTAAATATATCCTATCTTGTACAATTGAAGAAATCAACAGATCATATATCCTTTTATCAAACTCATTTTGCACTTTAACAAAAGATGAGTTCTCCAAAGAATGAAATTGAGAACTTACAAAATTTTGTAATCCTTTAAGATGACATGATAAGGAATGATTTTTTTCTTGGACATAAGTTGGTATGAGCTTCCCTAGCACATATGATGCAAGTGCTAAAAGTTCATTGTCTTTCATGTGAGTCTTCAATATCTATTTTCTCATTTTGACATGAGCCACCAAAATAAGCATCACCATCTACACATGGATAAATGTGTCCAACTAAATAGGACCTTCAATAATATACATATCATTTGTGTCACAAATCTCCTCTTCAAGAAATTCTTTCACTTCCTGCGTAGTTTCTCTTGCCTCTTTTTCCACATCTCTTTCCCCAGAAATATTTTGATTTCCAATTATATCATACTTATGTTTTACATTGCTCACTTTCTTTTCATCCTTAATCTCCTCTCCTATAACATAGTATTCACATGCAAGGGTCATTGGGATATCGTTGATCTATCCTGGACATCATTAGTCATAGACTGAATTAAAAAAGTCACTCGTACACCAAAGATATAAACATCAACTTCATTACTAGTAACTTTAAAGGAAGTATCCAAGTTATCAAAAGGTTACTAAACTTAAGTATCATGTGTGATTTCAAGACCATCTTTCACAACACTTAATTTGATGGCTAATAATATTTCTATAATAACTTTCTCGGTATCCTACATAATCTCATCAATATTGCCAATCATGATTTTGTGTGTCCTAGTTTTGCTCCTAAATTCCTTCTTTTCCAACTGAATAATTCTATCAGCTTCCTAAATAGAAATTACTAGGAAAATATTCACCAATAATATCATTCTTATTCTCTTATATTCCTCAAGTTTTGTTAATATTTTGGCTTCCAAAATATGATACAAGTCTTTAGGAATTTAACCTTTAATTTCAATGAGAGCTCTACTAAATTTGTTAGGGTAAAAAACAACAACAACAACAACAACAACCTCAAGCTTCCTCTTCTCTTTTCATCATATCTATTATATTATCTTTTCAACTAAATCATTTTTCCACTCGCTCTTATCCTCTTTATTACATCATCAATATTAAATTGAAACTTAACTATATCAAATTTAGGATTTTTTCTTGTAGATTATTTTTTAGATAGTTGTGCCCTAATTACTTTATTTGTTGTAGCTCCTTCTTATCTTAACTCCTTAACTATACCACCCAACTTATTTTTCATCTTTGTCATATTTCTTAGTCATTTTGAACACTCTTTTAATCTATTCCTTGACTCTCTTACCAGAAGAATCTGATTTCACTAGTCTACATCATGTATTCTTTGGTGTAGGGGCTTTAGGTGTCTTCTTTATATTAGAAATAGGCTTCTTCGCTATAGGACCGACTGAATTCATAATTGAACCACTTATTTTTCTTCTTCTAGATGATGGCGTAAAGGATATATAGGAAGGAGGTGCATCAACATCAACATCAATAGGATTTTCTACTTATTCCTTCTTTCTCTCTTCCTCTTCAAACTTTTTCCTATATTCTTCCATTTTTTCTTTTGTAAAACCATTTCTTTCAGCCATGTCCTCAACCTCTTTTCAAAATTTCTGATCCCGTGTAGATTTTTTCACCTCTAGATGTATTTCAAGGCTCTTTTATTTTTAATTTCCAAACCTTTTATCATTCAAATCCATGAGCTTCTTCAAAATGCCTTCTGGATATACTTCAATAAGTGAAAAATCCACCTAATAATCCATAGGAATTACCCATGAGGTCCTAGCTTTTTCTTCTTCAAACAATCATCGGTTTCAACCATGAAGCATATATTGTCCTTATATTTCTCAACAATTTTTTGTGGAGTTTTGTATCTCAAAGAGATTGATTCTTGAAAAATCTTAAAGTAATTCGAAAGAGTAGTTTTACTAGTCAGACTATCGAGCACATTGTAAAAATCTCTAATCTGAATAGTAATAGGCTTGTCCCTCTTCATAATAATATTACCAACAAGGATCCATTGTTAAATGTTTTCTTCTTATCCATCTTGATCTTTTCCAAGTTCTCTTGTAACTGAACTCTCAATGCTTTACAGATATCATACTCTACATCTTTGTTCACCATTCGTTAGGGAATGTAAATGATAGTGCTTCAGATAGAGTTCTGCATGTTGTAGTGAAATACCTTGTATCAAAAATCCATAGACAAATTTTATATCAAGTTGCAAAATGTTCTTAACTATTATCACTTACTTATCCCATTGAGAACTAGTCCAGTTATTGACTATATCTTTCTTGATGGACTTCAGGGTAGGTATATTAGCAGGGGCATAAAATCCTGTAACTACCTCCAATACCTCCTTGGTAATCGTATAAGGCTTATCAAGCCACATGAACTAATCAGGCATTTTTCTCAACACATATTGTATCCATTCTAACATATAAAATTTTGGGAAATCCATTAATTGAGAGAATATCTCCTCTGCTAGAATCTTGTATCTATATTTCTTTACTAAATCCATAGATAGTTTATTGTATTGCTCAGATATTGCAATGTCACCCATTTCCTCCAAGTTTTAGTGAATATAATCTCTAATATCCTCCACATGAAAAACATCATATGGAACCAATGAAAACACACTATCCAAGTCATCTTCCATAGATTTGTAAGGGTGTTTTTTCCAAATAGGTCTTGGATGTGTTGTGATATCAACTATATGTGGCATATCCATGATTTGAAATCCAGGTAAAATAATTGAAACAAGAAAAAACCTATTATGATAGATTAGGGTTTTATCATGAAAATGTTGTAATTCTCCTTTAATCATTTTAAAATCACCTTCAAATGCTCTAATATCTCTTTCTTCTTCTCGCAATGTGTGAAATGAAAAGAGGAAATTCCTTAACATAACTTCACATACCCAGAAAGTGAAAATCAATTAATGTGATGAACCCAAATCAAGACTATCTTAGACTATAAAATAGAAAATTTATCACCAAATCCTCAAAACTTTTGCAAAAGTTCTTATGAATGATTGAAAAATGTTCTATAATCATTTCTACATCTAACTACATCGATCGCTTCAATCAATCATTCTGATTTAGGGGTAAGGTGATATTTTCCATGAAAATCTCCCCTTAGGTCTATGACTTAATTTAGTTTCCAGATGAGTTGTCCACACTAGAGGCGGGTGCAGACCCTTCATTACCTTCTAAATTGATTTTAGGTAATCATGTCTCTCTCACCTTCTTTTTGACTTCTTCAACATCAATCTTTTTGCATTTATCATTATCTTGCACATTCTTTCCTCCAACTTATCCTTTCATGTTCATATTAGCATTATTGAATCTGTAGTACCTAGTGATATGACCTTGATTATTGAATTTTAAAAATTTATTATTTCCATACATTGTGTTCACCAGATTCATCCTCAATCTGCATTACTTTTCCATGTCTACAAATTTATTGCATTTGTAGCAAGTCATATTTCCTTTGTTCACATAATTATTCACCTTTTCTCTTCATTTACTTGATTTGTGTCCATACTTGTAGAAAGTGAGACAATAGACATAAACAAATGTTGCTATAAGGTCTTCCCCTACATTAACTCACCCTATGATAAAATTTGTTGCATGAAAAAATACCCCATTGAATTTTAGTCCATCATGTTTCCTTATAGGTGTGGTTTTAGGTTCCTCCATATGTTTGTGTGATAAGGTGTTGTTATGAGTAGATATATACCTTTCTCCCTTCTCAAACCCAAGTCCTTGTGTATCTCCTTTCATCCTTAGCCTCTCAAGTTGTTCATCAAGATTAAATGCTAAACTAGATTTGAATTTTTCTTTGAATTCATTAGCTACAACAAGTTCACTCCTAAGAACTTCTTTTACCATTTCAAGCTCCTATTTTTTATGTATGTATTCCTCAAGATATATCTAGAATTTTCCAACCTCACAATTTAGTTTATGATATGCACTTCAGGTGTTTTCTTCAAGGATTGCTAAAGATTTTTCTTTGCTTCAATCTCCTTAGTCATGTTCATTACCACAACTTCAATTTCATGCTTCAAATTATCTCTATCTTTTGTGATGTATTCACATTAATCATTTTTTTTCCTTAAGGCTTGTGAATCATTAGTTCTAGCTTTCTTCTTCAATTTTCCAAAATTATCTTTCATTTTGTCCCTACATTTGTTGAATTATTCCTTCAGGTTCTAAGTGAATTTTTCAGCCTCCTTGAGTCTTCCTTCCAAATCAATGTTCCAAGCATTAGACTGATCAAGATATTAAAGTGAAAAAAATAGCTTCTTTTAAACACTTCTATAAATTATTGAACCTTCCATTAGGATCATCCTCAAGGTGTTAGACTTCCTCCAAGGCACAAAGCTCTCATACCCATTGTTGGAATTAGGGAACACTAAGAGGGATGGTTACTCAATGCTCTGCTACTTTTAACTTTATTTATCAAATTCCATAAACATAAACCAAAAACCATAAAAAAACAATAAATTAAAATACAAAGCATACATACACACCATTGTGATACCATAATTTTTATCGTGGAAAATTGGTTATGGGAAAATCCACGGTGGGGATGATACCCATAAGTATTTACTCTATATAATAAAGTACTCATTTAAAAGTTGTTACAAAAGGGGAATATACATGCATTCAGGCTTACATCCTAGAGGTCACTTCTCAATTAAAAAAGAGGGCTACAACCCTTACAAAAGCTCACTACTTTACAAATAGATTTGGACTACAATCCAAAATGATGAACAAGAAAATAGAATCACATATGCCAATATAGTTCAATGTAACCAAAATACAAAATCTTTCCTCAATTTTCAATTGAACCTCAAATTATAGACCCTTCGCATATACAACATATAACCAAAACATATCTCACAATCGCTATATAAAATTTCTATAAAAACTTGATCTTATTTATTCATTCCTCAAGATAATATCTTCACTTATATAACTCTAAAGAATAATGTGTACTGTGTGAAGTGTCTTCCAAATCCTCCATCAAAATGTTATGCTAACTTCAAAAAATTCCATAGATCGCATCTACCATGTCAGCTAAAGAAAATTAAGTTGATAAACCAATCAATTAATTCATTCAATAGGAACACTTAATGATCCACCAAATTATATTTATATTCTTCATTTAGAGATAGGAAAATGCTACATACAGCATCATAACTTGATGATTTGATATTTCTAACTAATGTGAACATATAATAAGGTATATTATACCCTACTAAAGCTCTTTGTAGGTTCGCATCACTAAAATAAATTATACTTGCATGTACCAAACCATGTATCTAAACCTATGTAATGTACATCTTCAGCCATACTTAGTCAATTTTGTATCCAATCCTCCAGTAACTCCAAAATATAATAAGCGAGCATGAGAAACATGTATAGTTTCCATCAATGACAACATGCAAGCCATCAAGAGAAATTCCTCTTGCCAACAATTCCATACTTCCACAAAGGCCTCTATCACTTGAGGGTCTAAACCATGAAAATTCTCCATATATGGAGAAATCCCACCTCCTGCAAACTCACTCTAGACCTATTTTTTTCTTTACATTTGTTAGAAACTATAAACTCAATTATGTTCCTATTGCCTATCATGTTGCAAATATTACAAAAGTAAGCACAAACTAAATAATCAACCCCCGAAGTGTAGAAAACAAATTTCATGAATAAAAGGATAATTGGATATGCCATAACAAAATAGGGCCAAATCAATGAGCCATTTTGTACACTCAAAATCATCGTTTCCTAGAGGGTATTCAAATTAGCTTTCCTTATAATCATTGCAAATGAGAAACTTAATATCTTTTGGGATTTTTTCATTAATCCTATAACTTGTCAAATTCTAATAATAGACCCCAATATTAGCTAATTTATGAGAAACATAGTTTCCCTCATGATAAGCATGAGTAACCTTACATTTATTAATAATTTTTAGTATGTTGATACTATCATAGATTAAATAATTAATTGTTCAACTAGGGATATATTATCCTTTTAGAAAAAAAATGATTATATATAGAGAGAATCACACTCCAACCATGCTTGTGTAAACCCCTTGGAGACTTTCATCTCTAGACTAATGTAGCTTGTGTAAGCCTTACCAAAATTGTTTTTATAGGAACCCAAAGGGATGGACATGACCAAGACAAACATACCATTGTGATCATGAGCCACTCTCCTGCTACCTGCAAGTCTAAGATTTCCATTTTCTACAACATTATCATTAATTTTAATCCATCCCAAAGAAGGTGTCATCCAAACCATACCATCTCTGATTGACTAATTCTATTTAAAAAATGGTGTAGATAAATCTCATTGAATATTCCAACTTTGAGAACTTAAAACATGATAATTTGAAAAATAAAAAGGAAAAATAGTAGCCTTGATATTATTTTAAGTAGCTAAGAAAGTTTCCTTAATAACTAATTTTATCTTGAAAGCCACCACCTAAGGTGGACAAGTAAAATCCCTAAAAATGTGGTTATTTATTTCCTTCCAAATCCCCAAAGCAATATGAGGAATTGTAAGAGACCACAAAAGAAAAAAAGGAATCATTAGAAAGAGAAAGCCACTAAATATAACTCTTTAAAAAAGAATCTGAGAAGACCCAAGGCAACAATTAGATATTAAATAAATTAGACCAAACCTCTCTCACAAAGGAACACTTAAAGAGAATGTGAAAAGGGTCATTTAAATTCTTCTTGCAAAGAAAAAATCTACTGGCAATAGCCATACCTCATTTAAAAATATTATCAATTATAATTTAGTAAAATGTTTAGTTTGAACATGAATCCAAAAGAAAATGCTAACATTAGGGATAAGCGTATGGTTTGTAACCAAAGCCCAAAAGGGATGTGGGAAAAGAACTTTAACTTGCATTTAAAAGGCCTTGGAAACAAAGAAAAGGCTATCTGAGGTGAATAGCCAAATTAAGGAATCCTCAACCTACTATCTATAGCAATGGGATCCCAAACACAATGTTTGAAATTAATAGCAACATATAATGGAACATCCATAGAATTCTTAATGTTAACACAAATATATGCATAAACCAGTCATTTCCTAGAAGTCATCGTAGGACCAACAAAAAGTAAATAACTTATAAGAGAATAAAACCCATGATCACACTTTTTAAGAGCTAAGAAGGAACAAACATGCATCAAGGGGCGTCTAGAATAAACTGATTATAAATCCTCTTCACAAGTAAATATAAATGAGAAAAAACCTTTAGCCATAGCTAAAAAGTCAATCTAGGCATTATTTTCTATTTTCAAGCTACCAAAGATTTCATTGACTCAATATTACAGTGCAGGTCAATAAATTTTCTTATCAATGGGAATTCACTAGAGGCGGTACTTTTTTCTACTAGGAAATCAAGCAACAAAATAGTGCAGGTCCAAGAAACAAGGTCCACACAATGTTAAACAAGGGAAAGAAACATCCCGTTTAACCTTGCCCGAAAATAGTTCCATCCACTTTTGATTGTCCACCTCTTGCGGTTGACTATAATAAATATCCTTGTGAATGCCAGAGGGGTGATCCTACAATAGTGGGTTACACTTTTTTTCCTAAACGAATGTTGAAGTCTACATTTTGAAAAAACACTTTCAGATTCAGATGCATATTGTCATTAAACTGTTTGAAATTGGAAGATGAAGTGAACTAGAGTCTTTTAGGATTATATATATATATA
>MU226921.1:1918654-1941306 GCA_018584345.1 Thuja plicata | reverse complement strand
TCTTCTTTTATGCACTAGCTATACATTTTATCTATGACATATTTTGAAATCAAAGGAAAAAAAGATTATTTGCATATACTTTTTTGTTGCGAACAAGACCCTCGTTTTTCAGCATTTTTCAGCAAGTTAAAAATGGACTTAAAATTTTTAAAAACTATGTGAATTCTTGCTCAAAAAAAACTAAAAAAATTATAGGCATAAACTTCATCCACTTTTACACATTTCATTAGTTTACATCATCTCCAAATTTTAAACATAAATGCCATTTTTATGTCGTTAAAGTTAAAAAATTTGTGTGTTGTTGACCTTTTCCTTTATAAAAGTGTGACACAGCTTTGTACTTTTACCCAGGTAATTATGACCTAATTAGCCCTAAGACCTAATTAGACCCAGTTAGACCTAAGAACTAACTAGATCCAATTAGACCCTAATTAGAACTAAGACCTAATTAGATCCAATTAGAACTAAGATCCAATTAGACCTAAGACCTAATTAGATCCAATTAGACCCATTTAGACAAGACCTAATTAGATCCAATTAGACCCTAATTAGCCCCAATTAGACCTAAGACCTAATAAGATCCAAATAGACCTAATCTCTAGAATTAGATCAAATTATACCTAAGATGTAATTAGACCCAATTAGACCTACTAGCTAATTACATCTAATCAGACCCTTTAGGAGCTAATTAGAGACAGTTAGAGCCAATTATACCCTTTATGACCTAATTAGATACAATTAGACTCTTTAGGGCCTAATTAGATACAATTAGACTATTTAGGACCTAATTAGATCCATTTAGACCCAATTAGACCCTTTAGGACCCAATTAGATCCAATTAGACCCATTAGGACATAATTATATCCAATTAGAAGGTATTAGGACCTAATTAGATCCAACTAGACCCTGTAGGACCTAATTAGATCCAATTAGACTAATTAGGAGCCAATTAGACCCTTTAGGACCTAATTAGATCCACTTAGACCCATTAGGACCTAATTAGATCCAATTAGAAGGTATTAGGACCTAATTAGATCTAATTAGACCCTTTAGGACCTAATTAGATCCAATTAGACCCATTAGGACCTAATTAGATCCAATTAGAAGGTATTAGGACCTAATTAGATCCAATTATACCCTTTAGAACCTAATTAGTTCCAATTAGACCCATTAGGAGCTAATTAGATCCAATTAGACCCTTTAGGACCTAATTAGTTCCAATTAGACCCATTAGGAGCTAATTAGATCCAATTAGACCCTTTAGGACCTAATTAGTTCCAATTAGACTCATTAGGATCCAATTAGACCCTTTATGATGTTATTAGATCTAATTAGAAGGTATTAGGACCTAATTAGAGCCAATTACATGCAATTAGACCCTTTAGGACCTAATTAGATGCAATTAGATCCATTAAGACATCATTATATTGAATTAGAAGGTAGTAGGACCTAATTAGATCCAATTAGTCCCTTTAGGACCTAATTAGTTTCAATTAGACCCATTAGGAGATAATTAGACCCTTGAGGACCTAATTATATCCAAGTAGACCCATTAGGACCTAACTCGATCTAGTTAGAAGGTATTAGGACCTAATTAGATCCAATTAGACCCTTTAGAATGCAATTAGTTCCAATTAGACCCATTAGGAGATAATTATATCCATTTAGGAGGTATTAGGACCTAATTTGATCCTAGAAGACCCTTTAGGACCTAATTAGTTCCAATTAGACCCTTTTGGACCTAATTATATCTAATTAGAAGGTATTAGGACCTAATTGGATCAAATTAGACACTTTAGGACCTAATTAGAACCAATTAGACCCAATTAGACCATTTAGGACCTAATTAGATCCAATTAGACCCATTAGGACATAATTATATCCAATTAGAAGGTATTAGGACCTAAGTAGATCTAATTAAACCCTTTAGGACCTAATTAGTTCCAATTAGACCTATTAGGAGCTAATTACACATTTTAGGACCTAATTAGCTCCCAGTAGACCCATTAGGACCTAATTAGATCCAATTAGAAGGTATTAGGGCCTAATTAGATCCAATTAGACCCTTTAGGACCTAGCTAGATCTGACTAAATCTAATTAGACCCTTTAGGAGCTAATTAGATCCAATTTGACCCATTATGACATAATTATATCCAATTAAAAGGTATTAGGACCTAATTAGATCTAATTAGACCCTTTAGGACCTAATTAGATCCAATTAGACCCAATTAGACCCTTTAGCACCTAATTAGATCCAATTAGAAGGTATTAAGACCTAATTAGATCCAATTAGACTCTTTAGGACCTAATTAGATCCAATTAGACCCATTAGTACCTAAGTAGACCCAATTACAAGGTATTAGGACCTAATTAGATCTAATTATACCTTTAATGACCTAATTATTCCCAATTAGACCCATTTGATGTAACACAAGTCTTGCTTCTCCTGAGCTTCCTCTAGGGGCTCCTAGGCCACTGTATTGACCTAATAGGGTTCTTCAACTAACCCTATCCTCCTTTGAATTCTACTAAAAAGATCCTAATCCCTTCAGCTAGTGAACACCAACAATGTAGAATCAAAACTCACTATGCTCCTTCCTAGGCTTCAATGGGCCTTTCTTGCTTCATCTGCACAAACTAATCCAAATGGATACCAAAGTATTCCATTTGGAAAGGTAGTCTTCAAGATTTTTTATTGGAATAATTCCAATGTCCATAAACAAATTTGGGATTTAAACTCTCAACGAGTTCCAAATTCTAAGTCAATTACTCCCAAAAGAGGGCTACTAGCAATAGGCCTAGTTAGGCTCCTTTTCTACAATTAATTGTATAAAATATTAACAAGTCAAAAAAATAATATCATATCCTGATACCCTTTTTCAAAAACCTAAGGCTTTTCTATCTCTTGGCTTCCAGAGGTGTCTGTATAGTACCTCCTACAAACATGCCTAAAATTTAGGGTTTTAGGTCATTTTCATAGTCTGAACAAGAAATTGATTTTCTTGGCTTAAAAAACAAATCACCTAGACTTATCCTCCAAGTTATGGTTCCTTCAATCAACATAATACCTTACCAAAATGCTTTATTGAAGCAATGAATTCTTTCAATCCCTCCAAAATGCTCTGCAACTACTAGTGATCCCTAACCATGCATCACTATCTCGCCTAGGGCATCACCTTAAAAATGGTTGTCATACTTTATTGGTCCCCTCCTTCACTGTACATAATTTAAATGGAGTCACCTTCCATATTCCAAGATCCTCTGCAAATGCCACAATGGAAAATGAATCTATGACCCCATTTGCATATAGTACCCAATTCAAACTAGCGAGAGGATAGAAACTAAAATATTTTACCAAAGAAACTAAAAATATTCCAATTAAAAAAATGCAACCAAAAAAATTATTAGAACAATCTAAATTACCAAAAAAAAGGCTTACAAAAGTATATTCAATCCATTAAAATATCAGATCCTCACAAAACACAAACTATAATTGTTTTTCAATTACACAGTCTGTACACACTCTGACATAAACTTGCCAACACTTCCAAAATTTTGAGGATGGTATTATGTAGTTGACCAAATCACCAAAACACCGGTTTCAGATAGTTAAGGAACTAATTCCTTCAAATTTGCATTCTTGCCATAAATGTTGTCAATGTTGTCAATGACAACATTGACAACTTTTGCAACTTTTTGGATATGCTATCCAAACTTGGTCAAACATTGTCCAAACTTCCCCAAATCACTAATTAAGGTGTATATACATGAAATAGGACCTCTAATCCCATTCTTGGTTAAATTTGGAAATAAAATAAAAAACACCCTATTAGACCTAGATTGGACTCAAAGGTCACTAAAGACCTAAATAGACATCCTCTCACTTGATACACTATACTCTAGGACCTTTAGTCCCTTTATTAATATAGTGGTCTAGCTAGAACCACTACAAGCTAAAAAATCAAATAATTCCTAGGTTACATTTCATCTTCTAGCCTACCTAGGTGCTCCTGCACCATACTCCCCCACAAATGAAAGCTATGTCACTCATGTGGATAGTATATCCTCAAAAATGCCCACCTTCTTGAAGTCTGCCTTTGCAATCCATGAGCCCTCTAACTCTGGTCTATCCTTCCACTGAATTAGGTGTTCAATGTAGAATTTATGCCTTGTAGTCTTCTTAACCATGGAGTCTAGAACTTTATCAACTACCATCTGTGGTTTAGGAGGCCAAACAGTAGCCTCAACATCCTCACTAATTTCATGATTGCCCTGACTAATCTCATCTACATTCCCTCTAAATTGGATTAAGTCTTGTACATTGAACACCAGAGATATTCTCAAGTCTAATGGTAGGTCTATCTTATATGCATTAGCCCCATATTTGGCCAGAATTTTGCAAGGTCCCACCCTTTTCATCTGAAGCTTGGTAGGGAAACCCTTTTGTAGCCTTGACTTGTTCAAATGAACCATCACAAAGTCACCCACTTCAAACTAAACATCTTTCCTTATGTCATCAACTTTAGCTTTCAACTTGTTGTGACCAATTAGACCATTTAGGACCTAATTAGATCCAATGAGACCCATTAGGACATAATTATATCCAATTAGACGGTATTAGGACCTAAGTAGATCCAATTAGACCCTTTAGGACCTAATTAGTTCCAATTAGACCCATTAGGAGCTAATTAGACCCTTTAGGACCTAATTAGCTCCAAGTATACCCATTAGGACCTAATTAGATCCAATTAGAAGGTATTAGGGCCTAATTAAATCTAATTAGAACCTATAGGACCTAATTACATCTAATTAAACCCAATTAGACCCTTTAGGACCTAATTAGATCAAATTAGACCCATTAGGACATAATTATATCCAATTAGAAGGTATTAGGACCTAATTAGATCCAATTAGACTCATTTGGACCTAATTACATCCAATTAGACCTATTAGGACATAATTAGATCCAATTAGAAGGTATTAGGACCTAATTAGATCGAATTATACCCTTTATGACCTAATTAGTTTTAATTAGACCCATTTGATGTAACACAAGTCTTGCTTCTCCCTAGCTTCCTCTAGGAGCTCCTAGGCCACGCTATTGACCTACTAGGGTTACTAAACTAACCCTATCCTCCTTTGTATTCTACTAACAATATCCTAATCCCTTCAACTAGTGAACACCAAGAATGTAGAATCAAAACTCACCATGCTCCTTCGTAGGCTTCAACGAGCCTTTCTTGCTTCATCTGGACAAACTAATCCAAATGGATCCCAAAGTCTTCAATGTGGAAAGGTAGTATTCAATATTTTTTATTGGACTAAT
Organism: Thuja plicata; assembly: GCA_018584345.1. Lineage (NCBI taxonomy): Eukaryota > Viridiplantae > Streptophyta > Pinopsida > Cupressales > Cupressaceae > Thuja > Thuja plicata. The sequence continues at coordinate 1,935,979 of MU226921.1, read as the reverse complement.
TCCAATGTCCACAAATAGATTTGGGATTGAAACCCTCAACGAGTTCCAAATTCCAAGTGAATTACACCCAAAAGAGGGCTACTAACATTTGGCCTAGTTAGGCTCCTTTTCTGCAATAACTTGTAAAAAATCTTAACAAGTTAGAAAAATAATATCATATTCTGATACCCTTTTTCAATAACCTAAGGATTTTATAGGTCTTGGCTTCCAGAGGTGTCCATACAGTACCTCCTACAAACATGCCTAAAATTCAGGGTTTTAGTTCCTTTTCACAATCTACACAAGAAATTGATTTTCTTGGCCTAAAAAACAACTCACCCAAAATTATCCTCCAAGTTATTGTTCCTTCACTCAACATACTACCTTCCCACAATGTTCTATTGAAGCACTGAATGCTTTCAATCCCTCCAAAATGCTCTACAATTGCTGGTGATCCCTAGCCATGCATCACTGGCTTGCCTAGGGAATCACCTTAAAAATGGATTCCATACTTTCTTGGTCCCCTCCTTCACTACACATAATTTAAATGGATTCACCTTACATATTCCAAGACCCCGTGCAAGTACCATGGTGGAAAATGGATCTATGACCACATTTGAATATAGTGCCCAATTCAAACCAGCAACAAGATAGAAGCTAAAAGATTTTACCAAAGCAACTAAACTACCACCACAAAAATTCTTAGAACAATCTAAATTACCAAAAACAAGGCTTACAAAAGTATATTCAATCCATTACAATATCAGATCCTCACAAAACACACAAACTATAATTTTTTTTCAATTACACAGTCCGTACACACTCTCACATAAACTTGCCAACACTTCCAAAAGCTAGAGGATGGTATTATGTAGTTGACCAAATCACCAAAACACCATTTCAGATAGTTAAGGAACTAATTCCTTCAAAGTTGCATTCTTTCCATAAATGTTGTCAAATATTTTCAATGACAACATTGACAACTTTTGCAACTTTTTGGATATGCTATCCAAACTGTGTCAAACATTGTCCAAACTTCTCTAAATCACTAGTTAAGGTGTATATACATGAAATAGGACCTCTAATCCCTTGCTTAGCCAAATTTGGCACTAAAATAAAAAACACCCTATTAGACCTAGATTGGGCTCAAAGTTCACTAAAGACCTAAATAGACATCCTCTCACTTGATACACTATACACTAGGACCTTTAGTCCCTTTATTAATCTAGTGGTTTGGAAATAACCACTATAAGCCAAAACATCAAAGAAGCCCTAGGTTACATTGCATATTCTAGCCTACCTAGGTGCTCCTGCACCATACTCCCCCACAAAGGAAAGCTATGTCACTCTTTTGGACAGTATATCCTCAGAAATGCCCACCTTCTTCATGTCTGCCTCTGCAATCCATGAGGCCTTTGACTCAGGTCTATCCTTTAACTGAATCAGGTGTTCAATGTAGTCTTTATACCTTGTAGTCTTCTTAGCCATGGAGTCCAGAACTTTATCAAAGACCTTCTGTGGTTTAGGAGGCAAAATAGTAGTCTCAACATCCTTACTAATTTCATGACTACCCTGACTGACCTCATCTACCTTCCCTCTAAACTGGATTAAGTCTTGTACATTGAACACCAGAGATATGCTCAAGTCTGATGGTAGGTCTATCTTATAGGTATTAGCCCCATATTTGGCTAGAATTTTGCAAGGTCCCACCCTTTACACCTAAAGCTTGGTAGGGACACCCTTCTGTAGCCTTGAGTTATTAAAATGAACCATCACAAAGTCACCCACTTCAAACTAAACATCTTTCCTCCTCTCATCAACTTTAGATTTCAACTTTTTCTAATTGTCTTGGATTTGCTTCTTGACTTGTTCTTGGATCTCCTTCATAGTATGGGTGAAGTCCTCAACATGTCCACTTTTGTACTCCATACCTCCAAGATCCTTGATCTCACAAACACCTCTAGGTTGCATGCCATAAACATCCTCAAATGGGCTCTTTCCTGTCATCCTATTCTTACTATCATTGTAAGAATATTCTTCTTGGGGAATGACCACATTCCAAGTCTTCCCATACTCCTTACTTAGGTAGCTTAATATATTAACCAACACCTTGCTTACCACCTTAGTTTGGCCATCAGTTTGAGGGTGGTAGGCTGATCCAAAAGGTAGATTGGTACCCAATCTAGTCCATAATGTCCTCCAAAAATGGCTCATAAATTTTACTTCCCTATCAGATACTATGCTCAAAGGAAGACCATGAATCCTCACAATCTCCTTAAATAACAAATAGGCTATGTGGCTAGCATCATTAGTAGTCATACATGGAATAAAATGCCCCATTTTACTAAGTCTATCAATAAATACATAAATGTTATCATACCCCTTCTTGGTTTTGTGTAGGCCTATAATAAAATACATACTCACACACTCCCATGGTCAGTTAGGGACTAGTAATGGCTGATACAACCCTACATTACTCATTCCTCCTTTTTCCTTCATGAAAAAAAATTACTTCTCCACATATTTGGTGATATCTTTCACCAACTTTGGCCAATGGTAGAACCTTTGCACAAGCTCTAAGGTCTTGTTCATACAAAAGTGACCACTTAGAGATCCATTATTTTTCTCATGTATGAGATTCATCCTTATAGAGCCTCTTGGCACACCTAACTTGTTACCCCTAAATAACAGTCCATTTTGTAAAGTAAACTCTGAGAACTTGCTATGAAAATGGTCTTCAAATTCAACACATACCTGATATGCTTCCCCAAATTCCTCATCTTCCTTGTATAATTCTCTGAAACTATAAATGTCAATGCTATTTATTTGGACTTTTTGGACTGTAAGTAACCTCTGCCTTAAGGCATCTACAATCTTATTGAGCTGCCCCTTCTTATGCTTTATAGTAAAGGTAAATGCTTGTAAATACTCCATCAATTTCAAGTGCCTATTGCTTAGTTTCTCCTCAGTATTTATGTAGCTAAGAGAATGATTGTCAGTAAATACCATAAACTCTTTATGCAATAGATAATGCCTCTATTTTCTAAGGGACTGAACTAAAGCATATAGTTCCAAATCATATGAAGAATATCTCTTCTTTGCCTTATTCAATTTCTCACTAAAGAAGGAAACTGGCCTACCTTCTTGACTCAATACACCTCCTAATGCCATCCCATTTGCATCACACTCAATGGTGAACAATTACTCTAAGCTTGGCAATTATAGGATAGGTTGAGCAGCCACTTGTTTCTTCAACATCTCAAAGGCTTTCTCTACTTCTAAGGTCCATCAAAACTTAGTTTTGACCCCACCCTTAATAGTATCCATCAATGGTGCACATATCCCACTAAAATTCCTAAAAAACTTCCTATAAAATTGTGCAAGGCCATGAAAACTCCTTACCTCTGTGGCTGTGGTAGGTGGAGGCCAATTTAGGATAGCAACAACCTTGTCTTGGTCCTTCTTCAAGGATCCTTTAGACACTAAAAATCCCAAATACACTAGTTCTTGTTTAAACAACTCACACTTTTCAAGGTTGATAGCCAATTTCTCCTCATGTAAACTCTTCAATACTGCTTCCACATGTCTTATATGCTCCTCTCTTGTCTTGCTAAATATCAGCATATCATCAAGATATACCACCATAAACTTCCCTATGAAGTCCTTGAGCACCTCATTCATGAGCCTCTTGAATGTACTCAGAGCATTAGAGAGGCCAAATGGCATAAAAATCCATTCATATAACCCATCTATGGTCTTGAATGCCATTTTCCATTCATCGCCTTCCCTCACCCTGATTTGGTGATACCCTCTCTTCAAGTCCAACTTGGTAAAGTACATTGACCCTCCAAGGCAATCCATGAGATCCTCTATCGTAGGTATAGGGAACTTATACCTTATTGTGATCTTGTTTATAGCCCTTAAGTCTGTGCATAGTCTCCATTTTCCTCCCTTCTTGGATGCCAACACAACCAAGACTACACAAGGGCTAATACTCTTCTTAATCAAGCCTTGATCCAAGAGTTCCTGCACTTGCCTAGCTACCTCCAAGTTATGATTAGGAGTAAGCTTGTATGATGTCTTATTGGGTACAGATGCCCTTGGCACAAAGTCTATTTGGTGACTTATTACCCTCTTAGGTGGTAGGGTTGCAGGAGTGCCATCACTCACTATGTCCTTGTACTTCACAAGAAATTCTTGCACCTCTAGTGATAATGGATCCTTCACTGGTTTTTCATCCTCCTTGGGTCTTAAAACAATGGCATACCCTTCACTTTCATAATCATTGATATATTTCACAAAATCCTTCCCACTACACAACATGACATTAGGAGTCTTTGACTGTGGTTCTTCATCTTCTAGGAAAGACTGAATCTTGAAATTCTTTCTTCCTTTCTATAAGGTGATCTAATTCTCCTTCCCATCATATACTGCTCCATTATCAAATTGTCAATTCCTTCCTAGTAGCAAATGCCAAGCATCCAATGGTAGGATGTCACGTAGTCTATCCTTGTACCCTACAATTGAAAAGTCAACCCATGTTTTCTCATTTACTAAAACACTTTTGCCTTTGTTGAGCCATGTCACTTTATAGGGATTCACATGGGCTATCTTGGCTAGCTTGAGTTTCACTACTGCCTCCTTTGAGATGATATTATCTGTGGATCTAGAGTCCACAATCACTTTAGAAACCTTACCAAGAATTTTCCATCTGATTCTAAACAAGGCCCTCCTATGTTTGGGCTCATCCTTGATTGGTTGTCTTATGAGTACTCTCTTGAACCTAAAATTCTCCCCCATCTCTGAATCTAGATGGTCAATCTTAGGTGCTTTGATAGTTGAAGAGTCCTGATACGCATATGCTACCTTTTTGTCACTATTTTCTGCAGAAGGTTTGTCAGGACATCTATAGGCTGGATGGCCTAATTTCCCACAATAATAACACTTCATGGTTTCAAAGTAAGAACTACTCCTACCTCCTCTTCCTCTATTAGGACCACCATGATTACCCCTGCCTTTGTTATAGCCTCCATATGAACTACTTTTAGTCTATCAACTTGTTCTCCCCTTGTGATCTTTGATCACTACCTCTGCCTTGGTAGCCTCCTCTTTGACCCCTTTGGTCTCTTCCTCTGCCTCTGTTATTGTTCTTGAAGCTAAGATCTTTGTTCTTCTTGTTCTTCTCCTCCACTCTAAAGGCCAACTACTGACACTTTTGTATTGTGGTTGGTGTCCATAGGTTGATCTCCTCTTGGATGTTCCACTTCAATCCACCCAAGTATGTAGCCACTTTTATTGACTCCTCTTCTTGCAATTTAGACCTTAGACACAATCTTTGGAATTACTTAGTGTATGAGGCCACATCTACGTCTTTTTGTTTCAATTTTTGTCTCTTTCTATGGAGTTAAATTTCATAGTCCTCTGGGAGATAATTCTCCTTCAACTTGGTCACCATGGCATTCCAATTTCCTATTGGTTTCTACCTTCCTACAATTCTTGATTGAAGCAATGAATGCTTTCAATCCCTCCACAAAGCTCTGCAACTGTTGGTGATCCCTAGGAATGCATCACTTGATCGCCTAGGGCATCACCTTAAAAATGGCTGCCATACTTTCTTGGGTCCCTCTTGCACTATACATAATGTACATGGAGTCACCTTCCATACTCCAAGAGCCTGTGCAAGTGCCACAGTGGAAAATGGATCTATGACCCCATTTGCATATAGTGCCCAATTCAAACCAGCAACAAGACAAAAACTAAAAGATTTTACCAAAGCAACTAAAAATATTCAAATTAACAAACTTCCACCACACAAATTCTTAGAGAAATCTACATTACCAAAAAAAATGCTTACAAAAGTAGATTCAATCCATTACAATATGAGATCCTCACAAAACACACAAACTGTAATTGTTTTTCAATTACACAGTCTATACACACTATGACATAAACTTCCCAACCCTTCCAAAAGCTCAAGGATGGTCTTATGTAGGTGACCAAATAACCAAAACATCGGTTTCAAATAGTTAAGGAACTAAATCCTTCGAAGTTGCATTCTTGCCATAAATGTTGTCAATGTTGTCAATGACAACATTGACAACTTTTGCAACTTTTTGGATATGCTATCAAAACTTGGTCAAAAGTTATCCAAACTTCCCCAAATCACTAATTAAGGTGTATATACATGAAATAGGACTTCTAATCCCTTGCTTGGCCAAATTTGGCACTAAAATAAAAAAACACCCTAGTAGACCTAGATTGGACTCAAAGGTCACTAAGGACCTAAATAGACATCCTCTCACTTGATACACTATACACAATCCTAGTCCCTTTATTAATCTAGTGTTCTGGCTAGAACCTTTACAAGCCAAAATATCAAAGAAGCCCTAGGTTACATTGCATCTTCTATCCTACCTAGGTTCTCCTACACCTCAATTAGAGGCTAATTAGATCCAATTATACCCTTTAGGACTTAATTAGTTCCAATTAGACCCATAATGATCCAATTAGACCCTTTAGGACCTAATTAGATCCAATTAGAAGGTATTAGGACCTAATTATATCCAATTAGACCCTTTAGGATCTAATTAGATCCAATTAGACCCAATTAGACCATTTAGGACCTAATTAGATCCAATTAGACCCATTAGGACATAATTATATCCAATTAAAACGTATTAGGATCTAATTAGATCCAATTAGACCCATTAGTACCTAGTTAGTTCCAATTAGACCCATTAGGATTTAATCAGATTCTTTAGGACCTAATTAAATCCAGGTAGACCCATTAGGATGTAATTAGATCCAATTAGAAGGTATTAGGACCTAATTAGATCCAATTAGACACTTTAAAACCTAATTAGTTCCAATTAGACCCATTAGAACATAATTATATCCAATTAGAAGGTATTAGGAACTAATTAGATCCATTTACACCCTTTAGGACCTAATTAGTTCCAATTAGACCCATTAGGATCAAATTAGACCCTTTAGGACTTAATTATATTCAATTAGAAGGTATTAGAACCTAATTAGATCCAATTAGACCCTTTAGGACCTAATTACATCCAATTACACCCAATTAGACCCTTTAGGACCTAATTTTATGGTTTAGAAGGTATCAGGACCTAATTAGATCCAATTAGACCCAATTAGACACTTTAGGACCTAATTAGATCACATTATACCCATTAGGACATAATTATATCCAATTAGAAGGTATTAGGACCTAATTAGATCCAATTAGACCCTTTAGGACCTTATTAGTTCCAATTATACCTAGTAGGAGCTAATTAGAACCTTTAGGAGCCAATTAGATCCAAATAGACCCATTAGGACATAATTAGATCCAATTAGAAGGTATTAGGACCTAATTAGACCCAATTAGACCCTTTAGGACCTAATTAGATCCAATTAGAAGGTATTAGGACATAATTAGACCCAATTAGACCCTTTAAGACCTAATTAGATCCATTTAAGCCCATTAGGACATAATTATATCGAATTAGAAGGTATTAGGACCCAATTAGATCCAATTAGACCGTTTAGGACCTTATTAGTTCCAATTAGACCCATTAGGAGCTAATTAGACCATTTAGGACTTAATTAGATCCAAGTAGACCCATTAGGACCTAATTAGATCCAATTAGAAGGTATTAGGACCTAATTAGACCCCATTAGACCCTTTAGGACCTAATTTGATCCAATTAGAAGGTATTAGGACCTAATTAGACCCAATTAGACCCTTTAAGACCTAATTAGATCCAATGAGACCCATTGGGACATAAATATATCTAATTAGAATTTATTAGGACCTAATTAGATCTAATTAGACCCTTTAGGACATAATTAGTTCCAATTAGACCCATTAGGAGCTAATTAGACTCTTTAGGACCTAATTAGATCTAAGTAGACCTATTAAGACCTAATTAGATCCAATTGGAAGGTATTAGGACCTAATTAGACCCAATAGGACGTAATTAGATTTAATTAGACTCTTTAGGACCTAATTAGTTCCAATTAGACCCTTCAAGAGATAATTAGACCCTTTAGGACCTAATTAGATCCAAGTAGACCCCTTAATACCTAATTAGATCTAATTAGAACGTTTTAGGACCTAATTAGATCCAATTAGACCCTTTAGGACCTAATTAGATACAATTAGACCCATTGGGACATAATTATATCTAATTAGAAGGTATTAGGACCTAATTAGATCAAATTAGACCCTTTAGGACTTAATTAGACACAATTAGACCTATTAGTTCCCTAATTAGACACAATAGGACATAGTAAATTTCATTCCTAGACTTTTGTTAAAAATAATTATATCTTTGGCACATGAAATTGTCAAGAAGCACAACCTTATGAAGTTGGAGAAGGCTCATCGCAAGGTCAACAAGCTCAACAACTACAACCTTCAGAATCCCAAACAAGTACACATCTCTCTCTCTCTCTCTCTCTCTCTCTCTCTCTCTCTCTCTCTCTCTCTCTCTCTCNCCCACACACACACACATCTCTCTCTCTCTCTCTCTCTCTCTCTCTCTCTCTCTCTCTCTCTCTCTCTCTCTCTCTCTCTCTCTCTCTCTCTCTCAATTTAGTCTCTTTGTGGTTAATTATGAAATTTGGATCTTTCCCAGGTTAAGATGAACTACTAAGAGAATTTTAAAGTTTGTTTGCAGCCCAAGTACAAGAAAGAAATGAGAATGTTATTCTAGCCCAATAGTTGAAGAGAAACATTAATCATAAAAGTATAGATCTTTCAATTGAAATAGATGTGGACAAATTGAGAGATTATTCTAAACAACCCATAAATACTATGAAAATGGCATTGAATAAAAATTTTAAGGAAATAATTGCACAATTTGAGAATCTCGATACCCTTGAAAAAACCCAATTATTATCAATTACACTTCTTAAAGATGAGTTAAAAGAGACATTAAATTTGTTGGGTGTAGATGCAAGCTTGAAAAGGACAAAAGCATATAACGTACAAAAAAATATTGTTGAAATCATTAAGGAAGGTTTTCATTCCATTGAGAAAACAAATAGATCTACAAATAAGTCCATTTCAAAAAGAGTGATACTCACATCTATTTTAAATAAAAACATGTCTGAAAAAAGACAAATTTATTCACTTTCATCTCATATCGGGTACAGTAGGAAGACCCTAGGACATTATTTGAAAAGAAGAATCATTTTGGATGATACTACATTGGAAGGTAATTGGGCAATAATGTGTAGATCCTTATGGTGTGATAGGATTAAGGTTACAAGTACATAAATTCTGAAACAAAAGTTGGGAAAGTGTGAACAAGGTTTGAATATTTAGAGGAGGAGATACTTGATGCAACATTTATGGATAATTTTAGTAAATTGATACAACCATATATGCGTCATGTTTTTTTTGCTAAATGGAAAGAAGAATAGTTCCAACTACTAAGAGAAACTTTTCCAGTTGGAACAATTTTATCGGTTGTTGACTTTGCAGAAAATTACTATTTTGTTTCTCAAAAACAACTTCAAGTAGAACACTACTATACAGAGCAGGTCACTATCATGCTACATGTTTCTTATTGACATTCACAATTAGAGTTGGATGGTATTGAAAGTACATATCAAACACGGGTCATAAAGAAATAACATCACTTTTACATTAGTGATAATAAAGACCATGACATACATTTTGTTGAGCATTGATTTAACACATTTTTTGATATTTGGAAAACAAAGGCATCAAAATTTAAAATCATTTTGTTTGGTGAGATGGATGTGCAGAACATATTTGGAGTTTCTTTGAGAGTGGACATAGAAAGGGAGAGCATGATGGTGCAGGAGCCTGTATCAAACGTGCTTTAAGAAACTATCAGCTGAACTATTAGGGCTATCATATAAATAATGCTCATGATGTACAGTTGAGTGATGCAAGATGCATTTTGTTGTTCCAACTCAGGATCACACAACATCACGTTTGGATCGATTCATACCATTAAGAGTATTCTGGGATATATCAGGTATAAATGCACCATCACTTGTTTTTAAGTTTAAATTTATTTATGTACTTTAAATTTATTTAAATTGAATAATTGAAGAACACACACACACACATATATATATATATATATATATATATATATATATATATATATATATATGATTTTAAGTTGTCTTAAATTTTTACATGTACATTTGTCTTCTTCAGGTGCAGATAGAAGATCAATCCATGGATGCAAGAGGGTAGAAAAAACAAGATCTCTGCATTTAGTTATGAGTACAGATAGTAATGTGTGGTCATTGTACACTAGAGATTACTCATGCTTTTGTTATGACTGCATTTCTGAAAACTATGGTGAATGTATCAACCAAAAATGTGGATATGTTAGTGAATGGAATTTGGTTCCACTAGATGTTACTAATACAAATGATTCTGTTGACGATGAAAGATTTGACGACATTCCATTGATTTCAACCAATTATGACCATATTTTAGGTAAATAGCGCTCGCATGGACATATGTTCTTATTTAATATTCAATTTATATCCATTCTAAGACATATATACAAATTTAGATGTTTAATTTATATTTAGAGACCTCAAATTGAAAATGTTTATTTTGTAGGACATGTTTTTGCAGTAATAGTAGAGCCTAGAAATGTGGAATGTGTTAGTTACTACTTATTACATTGCACCAAGGAGAGGATGAAGCTAACAAAGAATGAAACAAGCGATGAAATTATGTTTCCAGTTGGTTAGTAGTGTACATGTTTGTATTTAATTTATTACAAGTTAGGTTTAACTTGTGATGTAATTATGTGTAGTTATATGGTTAATTTTATATCTATCTATATATGTTGTTGAACTTGTATGTGCAGGTTCAATTGTTGTGCAATGAACATATTTGAAGAAAATCAAAATATTAAAACATGGGGTTCATTTTATTGATTATCAACCTAACAACAAGGTTTATTAGTATATTCACCTTGTAATTACCACTGTCCTATCTCTTCGTCCAGTGACAGAACATGGGGTTCATAAGTAGAAACTTGATAGTGATGACCATGAGAGAATATTAATGTTATCAAAGATTGAGCAGAACAACTTGATGTGATCTAAAACATGTACATGAAATATGATCTGTACTAAATTTTTCAAGGGTGAGACCAGAGGTTTTCTTAGCTCCATTCTTTCCTACTGGTGCCCATAGTGAATGAAGCAATTTTTTAAAATTTATGATATCTCAAAAATGTCTTCAAGATGTGTATTTACTTTAGTTTTATCTAGTGAACTAATTATAGGTTGAATGTGGATACAATTTATTTAACTTTGGAATATGAATGTGTAGATCATACATGTTGCAAAATTACTTAATTATAGGATATAATTTAATTTTATAGATAGAACTGTTCATTAAATAAATATGTTCCGTAAATACTTTTAAATTTAGGATTAGTCATATATATTAAACACATACATCGAACATGTATTTAAAAGCATAAACTAGACATCATAATTTATATCATAGGTCAAGTACATTTAATCAACAAATGTATTGATCACTTGAACTATATCTAGAGTGAAATTATATCTAGGGTAAAAGTACAAACCTGTGTCACAATTTTACAAAGGAAGAGGACCACGACATGCAAAGTAGTTAAACTTTAACGACATAAAAGTGGTATTTGTGTTTAGAATTTGATAATGATGTAAACTAATAAAATGTGTAAAATTAGATGTAGTTTATGCCTATAATTTTTTTTAAAAAAATAGAATAAGAATTGACATATTTTTTTAATTTTTGAAGTCCATTTTTTAATTGTTGAAAAACACTAAAAATTGAGGGTCTAGTTCCCACCAACAAAATATATGTACATAAATTTTTTTTCCTCTGATTTCAGAATATGTTTTAGATGACATGTACAACTAGTGATGAAAAAAAGAAAGATTAGTTTTCAGTATATATTTTGTCTGTTATAACTATTCAAAGTCAGAGTTACCCAAAATTAATAGTTTTTGTCTCCCGCATAATTTTCCTTAGAAAATCTAAACCAAATACAAAAAAAAATTATATATTCTTGAAGAGGACTTTCTCTTCTAGTGTTAAATATAACTTTTAAAATTTTCTGACATCATTTGCCATTTTTTTTTTTGTTTTTTTGAATGAGCATGTTCTTCAATGTTAAAATACCTACTTGGAGTTTTTTTAAACTTATAATATATTATATGTAATCAAAAGACTATAAAAATTATATGACCATAATCTAGACTCTGAGATCTACAAAAGGGTACTTTTAGATTTTAAAAAAAATTTAGTTTCGGTGGACAATTAAGCCCCAGAAGTGACGTGTTATCAATTTTCTCTTTTTTTTCTTATTTGGCTGCCACATGGGATGCCACATAGGTAGTTTCGGCCCAAACAATTCCGGCCAAAACAAGTTGGGCCGGAACTATTTTGGCTGAAACTAAGGCCGACCAATCATGGTCGCATGTATGACCATGACCCTTAAAGCTGATATATATAAACATTTAAAAAAAAAAATTAAAAGCAATTATCAATTATTCCAATTTAAAAAATGTTTTTTAATAAAATCATTTTTTAAATTATTTTAAAGGCGTATTTTTGGGTGTTAAAGGGAAACTATGAATTAAGATTATCAAGGAGGTTTGTATTATTTACAAGTGTTTTTGTTTTTTATTTTTTTTAGATTTTTTTTGTGTATTTAATTAAAGCATTGTTCAATATTAAATTATGAACTTATCAATATTATTTTTGATTTTTTTTCCAAGAGTATATGGTTTTGTGTATGCAGGTGAATCAAAGCTCTTAATTTGAACAAATTGTGCAATGTGGAATAAAAGGAATAGAACAAGAAAATATGATCGAATAAGGGATGACAAAATGAAAGGTCAAACAAAATGTAATGAAGATGAACCTGTTGAAGTCCAAGAAGATCCAATTCAAGTAGGGGAATAAATTGGTGAAAATATATCTTTTGACATGGGCAATTTGATGGAGATGGATGAGGATTCATTTTTCAGTCAATTTTCATCTAACAAATTGGTACCTGAAAGCACAATAAAAAAAATAATGCAAAAAGATTTGGTATGAATATTTTTAAAATAAAAATATGATTGGAAAAGCACAATTATTTGCTAGGTTATTCAGGAAAAAAGAAATGACTCCTATTTTAGAGTTTTTAGGTGTTGATAACAAGAAAAACTCAGGAGACAATGTAAATCGAACAATAGTTAAAAATTTGCAAGATGCATTGAACAACATTAAAAAATCAAGTCGAGGAGCCGATTTAAGTGTTGCACGTAGAGCATTGATGACTACTTTATCTAGTAGGAGGTTGACACAAAAAAATAAGTACATGTAATTTTTGATTTACTAAATATATCTAGAAGAACTGTTTAAAGATATATCAGGAAGAGAAATATGTTATATGAAAATTTTCAAAAGAATAGGGTTAATATTTGTAGACTTCCTCGAAAAGAAAAAATTTATGAAGATGTAAAAAGACAGGTCATTGAATATTGGACTGCTCAATCTCGTGTTTCTTCTAATAGAAGGGATACTATACAGATGAAAGATGAAGAGACCGGTATGAAAACTGCACATCCAAAATATTTTATAGATACAACACAAAGTGAATTGTTTGAAGCATTCAAACAAGAATTTTTTAGATGTGAAAATATGTCAAAGAATGTTTGAGAGCTTGCACCCTTGCTTTGTACGCATAAATAAGGTATGTGAAACTTGTTGTTACTGAAATCATGTTGAGTTTCATCTATATTTTCAATCATAGAAAAAGGTTATGGTAGTACTTAATTTAGATATGGTCATCCCTGAAAGTACAACATAATTTGTGAAGTCTATTTTATGTGAGAAATTAGAAGATTCAGATGAGTTTAAAGTACAATGTATAAAGAGTGCATGCAATGATTATGGAGATTTACATAAATTTCCATTGCAATATGAGAATATTAATGTTGTAACGCTAGTTTTGTGGAAGGGATTTGAATATGAGACATACCAAACTAAAACTGGAGATGAATCCAAAAAAAATGTATTGAAGGAGAGTGAATTTCCCTAACTTTCTTTTATGACCATGTTTCATACTATCATTTATCCACATATCCAGCATTGTCATGGTGCAAGATGGCAAGCTAAATAGTTTCATGATTCCAAACATTGTTTTCCACCTAGTTGTATTCTTTCAGTTGTAGATTTCTCAGAGAACTATACATTCTCCCCTCAATCAGAGCTTCAAGCTCAATATTATCATTCTGACCAAGTTGCAATATTTATGCAAGTGAACTATAGACACAAACAATTTGATTTGGATGAGGTAGAAATTACCAATCCAAATGAATGCACTATTATCAAGGAGGTTCATTTCTATATCAACGATGATAAGGTTAATGATAGGAGCTATGTGGCTCATTGTTTTGCAATGTATTTTTAAGATATTGCGAATCACAGGATAAAAGCTTCACAACACTAGATTTTGTCTGATGGTTTTGCAGGTAAGTGTATGCACTTCAATTCATTTTCAAATTCTCACTGATTAATTGTTAAATTATTATGTGATCATAATCTTGCATATGTAACAACTTAATCTTGCATGACAATTTAAATATGCAAAAGCCTTTAATTGGCTAGCTATGCAACATGATAGATGCAATGTTAAGTTTTTGTGGAACTTTTTTGAAAGAGGACATGGAAAAGGAGAGAATGATGGAGTAGGAGCATGCACAAAATGTGCACTTTTCCAACATGAACTTGCAGGTATAAATTGTGTGAACACTAGTTAAATATATATATCTAGTTATTTCAAATAGTATAATTTAAACTTAGATGTATTTTCTTTAAACTGATAGTTCAGAAATTTATAGGTAACATGATAGAGAATTCAAAGAAAATTGTTGAATGGTGTACAAATCATTTTTCTATTTGGGACACCAAATACAACAAATGATATTTTTGGGAAGTGAAAGGTAATTTATAGTTTGTAGGAAAAATCTAAATTAAAATTTAATTTCGTGTTCATCTATGTTATCATAATTGTTGATTTAAATATGTACAACTTTCATTTCATATTTTTAACATATATAGATGAATCTAATCCTTACAATTGTCAAAGGATTGTTGGTATTAGAAGTTTACATTAATTGATGAGTACCGAACAACACAAACCTCTACTCATTCAAGTAAGAGAAAAATCATGTTTCTGTGTTGACAGTGTTAAGGACAATCCAATGAGTCAATGTGGGAATATTGCAAATGGATATGTTTCACAATGAGATATGAAGGAGTTAATCAGAATGCCTCCTTATGAAGATGATGACATTGACATAAACATTCATGATCCTATATATTCAGCTGATTATGAGCATATTTCTGATTTGGTTGTTACAGGTGCATGGACATGAACATGATCTTTTATTTAAATTTAATTAATTATAATTTTGATTTGAATTAAATATCTAATCTCCATTTGTATCTAGGGGATTTTTGGTTGTGGTTGTGGATCCTGACAATGCTAAAAGTGTAGATTATTATCTACCAAGATGCATGAAAGCAAAATACAAATTGCTATAAGAAATTATAGATGGTGTTGGATAGCCATATATGACTGGTTCAGTTGTTATTGAAGGAACATATTATCAGAAAGTAAAGATAGACGAAAATGGTGTTCAATTTATTAAATATATGTCTAGTCAAAGAGTTCTACATTGCAGTCACTTGGTTATAGCAACAAAGTTGCAATTTGAGACATTGCAAAAAAGAGGACGTGGCAATCAAAAGTGGAGGTTTCCTATTGAAAAACATGAAAAAATTTTGGAGATAAAAATGATAGAGAGGTTCCAGACTATATGTATCAAGAGCTTTAGGATAAAATTCTTTTTGTAGCTCTCCTACTTTCATATTTGAACTCTTACTTAATGTATTGGATATTGGATATATGTTATTGAACTCTACAATTTGAACTCTATAGTTATGCATGATTGGTATATTGTGTATTCTTATATAATGTATATTTTGATGGTTCAATGGATTTAATATATAACTTTAATGTATGTTGTTATAGACATCTCCTTTTAAATTATTTTAAATTACTTAAATGACAAATTGAATAGCTTAGTTACTTGAATAGCTTATTTAATTGAATATTAATGGTTCAATGAGTTTATTATATAGCTTTTATGTATGTTGTTATAGATTTATGTGTTAATGTGTGTGTTTTTATACCTCGCCTTAAGAAATCCCCTTAAGACATCGCCTTTTAAATTATTTTAAATTACTTACATGAAAAATTGAATAGATTAGTTAATTGTATTTTAATGGTTCAATGAGTTTATTATATTGCTTTTATGTATGTTGTTATAGATTTATGTGTTAATGTGTATGTTTTTATACCTCCCCTTATAAATTATTTAAAATTACTTACATGACAAATTGAGTAGATTAGTTAATTGTATTTTAATGCTTCAATGAGTTTATTATATTGCTTTTATGTATGTTGTTATAGATTTATGTGTTAGTGTGTATTTTCTTATACCTCCCCTTAAGACATCCCCTTTTAAATTACTTACATGACAAATTGAATAGATTAGTTATTTGTATTTTAATGGTTCAATGGGTTTATTATATTGCTTTTATGTATGTTGTTCTAGATTTATGTGTTAATGTGTATGTTTTTATACAAACCCTTAAGACATCCCCTTAAGAGATCCCCTTTTAAATTACTTTAAATTACTTACATGAAAAAGTGAATAGCTTAGTTAACATGTATTTAACGTACATACATATATGAAATGACAAAAATGAACATGTATATATGTAATGTCCAAAATATGAAATAATTCATTCACATGTATAACATACATATATGAAATGATGAAAATGAATGTATATATGTAATGTCTAAAACAACATACCAACATATAACATGTAAATGTATAGGTTTGAAATAAAACGTAGATGAAATTTCTAGAATATAGATCTGTATGAAATAACATGTATGTATATGAAATGTCTATAATATATCTGCACGAGCTATGAAATATGTAAAGTAGCATATGTGCTCAACTAGCACCATGTCCTTATGTGTCACCTGATGATGGCCCACCTCCTCCTGATCTTTGTGTGCAATAAAATAAATATATGTGTCATGCATACACACATGTATAATAAACTAAATACTTATGATCCTAGAAAAATTAAGTTTGAAAAAACATGTAAATTTACCTATCTGTCATGATGCACAGGATCGCTAGGAGTCTGTAAATATCTATATCCATGCTCCACACTTTCCAGAATACTTTGGAGAACATATATATATA
>MU226921.1:1884884-1918565 GCA_018584345.1 Thuja plicata | reverse complement strand
TATATATATATATATATATATATATATATCAAAATTTTAATTCAAATTATTTATGTCATTTACATGTGTAAGTTTTATAAATATATCAAAATTTAAATAAATATATACCATAGCATCATGTAATTCTCTCCCGATATCCCTCAACTCTGAATCATGTAAGTCTAAATCATGTAAGGACACCTGTGAGGGATCAATCTAGTCATCTGTAGGCAAGCTGGTGCATCCTCCTCAACTGCAGTTTGCTGAGGAGCTATAGGTGGTGCAGGAATATACTCCTGTCTCTGTGCACCCATAGAACCTGATCCAATAGATCTTCTGAGAATGGTGGCGATAAATTCTGGGCAATCCTTCAGAGGAACCCCATTGATGATCTGTATAGCTTGATATGCGCAAAGTAGATCACTAGCAAAATATGTGCTCGTACAATGCAACTGGTCCAAATCTGATATAGCTATAACCTCAAAGGGAGATGGTACATATACTATATGGTATGGATTATCACTAGATGATGCATGTTGTGTAGGTGGAGGAATGCCAGAATGGAAATGCAACATGTATCTCCCTAAACCATCAGATGACATCTCATGAATATGTGTCCTGATACTCACGATACTAGAAACTACATCTGTCCTATTACTGTCATCAGGTATAGTTTGTCCTGTAACTACCATTTCCAAACCTTTTCATATGACCAAAAGGTTTGCACCCACATTTTCCTGCTTATTAGCGGGCACTGGGGCATTAGGCCCTCTGAATCTATCTGATAATATCCCCATCCCCTGCCCAGCATGACCGAGAAAATCTGTGTAATCAACATCATGATGCAAATGAAATTCTACAAACAATTGTTTGCAGAAATATAGTGGAAGCTCATCCTTCTCAGGCCACCTATGATGAGTAGCCAACCATCGAGGATATATAAACGGTGCAACAAGATCAACCTCACACTAAGTAGTCATATAACCTCTGACCTACGCTCTATCTCGGTAATTAGGAAACATGGTCTTCACCTTAGCATTGGTGACCTCTAAATCAACCTGTCTATACTTCACAACACTAGTAATGATGTGGAAGAGAAGTATAGAATGTATCGATAGATATACTATCATACAAGTTGTATGATTGAACTGTGTCAATCATACAAACCAGGTCCTCTCTCATGACCTTCACCGTATCTGTATTAGGGAGGGTGGTGGATGACTGTGATGACATGTAACTGATTGAATGTATCATAATGTTAAGTTGAAGATGATGAAAGACATTAAATCAGTTAATGGTTTGTATTGTCATTAATTTTAACTTGATATCATTTGTATGGTTATGCCAAAGACTTCAGAGAATCAATGGAACAGAGATTATGCTTTCTGCAATGCATAAAAGTCAAGTACTCACCAAGTGACAGACCACACTGATGGAGTGAACACCATCGGTAAAGATAGAGTAGAATCACAATATGCTTGACAAGCTAAAAAAAATGGTTCCCGATGAGAAAGATCCAATGATGCCCGACGGACGGAGATCCTGAAGCTAACTGAAGCTACACTGATGGAACTGGCAGTTGTCACCAATGATGAACTGTAGAATTGACCAACAGAATAGAGAGATCAGTAAACGATAAAATATCTAGCTAGCAGAGCTAAAGGATAGAATTAAGTGGTTGTTTTATTTTCTTTATTCAACCACCGTTAAGTAATTGATTTGTACAGTTGACAAGAAGATAACTATGAGATAAATCAGGAGTTAATGTCGCAAATAAATTTGGCTAGATTTTTTTTCATGCAAAGAATCAAGAATCAAGAACCTATAATTAAGGAATATCATGTCTATTTAAGAGACAAGAATAATTCATTCCAAACAAGCAATCAGATACACGGGGGAGTGAACTGATAAAAAGATGCTGAAGAGAAACTGATGAAGGATAAACTTCATGTAGTCCTGATCAATCAAGCTAAGGGAGAGCTAAAGAGTTCTATAGACACCGACACACAGTGAAGCACAACACCATAGAGTAGAAAGAGTTAATTATAAAGGAATGATATTGATACATTTATCAGAAAGATTTTGTAAGTAAATAGATCTGAAAATCTGCAATAAAGTTGCATTAGAAATAGGTCATTTTGTTTCAGTTTAACCATTGAAGCATTAAGTCTCTTAACAGAGTAGGACTTAACAGCCTTTTGTAATTGAGGTATATCCTAAAAGATAACTAGAAGGTTGACTCATGATAGTAGCACTGGTCTTTCCTAAAGCCTATTGACAGACTAAGAAGGAGGTTGATTCAAGGATGGTAGTAAGATTTGCATAAAGCCTATTGATAGTCATGAGACTGATTCAAGGATGGTAGCATAGATGCTAGATACTTAGTGACAACCTATGTATTGAAAATCCTCTAACAAGGTCACACTTAATAGTGTGTTTGTAACCTTTAACATGGTTGGCTCCTAACATGGCTCACTTCAGAAGAGTGAAAATTTGGGGTACTGGTCCAAGTGGTTTTTCTCTTAACAGGGTTTCCACATTAAAATCCTTGTGTTATGTGTGTATGGTTTATTACTTTATTGTTTTAAATTCTACATATGCTATTATGGATTGATTGGTATACTCTACATATTTTCTGAGTATCAATAAATATAGTTTACTGCTTATGAGTTATCAAGGAGAATAAGGACAAACAAGGTAAACCAACAGATAGTTATTTGTTTCAAGTATTTCAAAGGCATACATCTTGTTGGGACTTAATAATTTGAGAAGTACTGATTGGTGGATTAAAGTTTTAAATTGGATAAATTTTTAAGGCCACTGATTCACCCCCCCCTCAGTTATTACTAACAATTGGTATCAGAGCTTATGTGCTTAGAAGGAAGGTTTCAAGACCTAAGTGAAAGATCACAAGATGAATAGACGAGATGTGCCCAAGTTGAACAAGGACAACTTTGCCTCATGGAAAAGTAGGATAAAGCTTCACTTATCAGGTATTGGAAATGATATTACTAAATACTTAGATACTGAATATGTGTTTCCTATAGAACCATTGACAGTAGATCAATTGAGAGTAAAGCATGAACATAACTGCATGGTTATAGAACTTTCAGCCTCACTCTCTGATGCTGAATTTGAGGATTTCAAAGATTGCAAAAATGCAAAGACAATGTGGGACAAGTTGAAACTTGTATATGGAGGCAATGCAAATGTTCTGAGAGCCAAGGCAGAAAGCCTTAGAGGAAATTTTGATGATCTCAAAATGAAAGAAGGTGAAAACATCGCATAGTACAACATAAGAATAAAGGAAGTAGTCAATGCTATACGAGGTGTTGGAGGTACACTTGAAGAGGAGACAGTGGTAAGTAAAATATTAAGAACCCTATTGCCTATATATGCTATTAGAGTCTCTACTATTCAAGAAATGAGAGTATTAGAAAATAATACAGTCACTCTTGATAGCTTAATTGGTAGACTGATTTCATTTGAGATGAATTCGTAACTTTGATAATAGTGTCTTACCAAGCTTAGAGTCTGCATTCAAATCTTCTGTGAGAACAAGAAAATCTAGTCAGAGACACTCATCTAGAAGAGACAGTGAAAGCAAAAGTGAAGAAGAAGATCTAGATGAAATTGAATCACTCATGGCAAGAAGAATGATAAGAGGCAAAGGTAAATACAAAGGTAAGTCACCACTTGTATGTTTTAATTGTAAAGAGATTGGACACTTTGCTGCAAGATGTCCTAAAAGAAAAGATGACAGAAGTGATAACATAGATTACAGAGGTTACCGACAATAAAAAATAAGTGATACTCGAGATTACAAAGACAAAGGCAAGAAGGATAGCTATCTAGTTGCTTGCAAAGATGAAGATATTGACACTGAACTAGATGATGATGTTGAGATAGTGTTTGTAGCTATGAAGGATGATTCAGATGAAGATGAAAGGTATGAAGAAACTACACTCATATCTAAGATTATTAAAAATGATATCTTGATTATAGATAGTGGTTGCACTCACCATATGACCGGTGACAAAGAAAATTTTAACACTTTTGAATACTATAAAGGTGGTACAGTAAGAATGGGAATGATTCTCCTTGTCAAATTGAAGGTAAAGGAACAATAATGCTGAATAACCTGATTAAATGTGAAAATGCTTATTGGGTGAAAGGATTGAATTATAATCTATTGACTGTTTCTTAGCTGAATAATTAAGGTCATAAAGTAGCATTTGAGAACAAGAAGGCGAAGATCTTCAATGAATCAGGAACACTGATTGATACCGGTGAACAGACCAAAGGTAACTTATTCTATCTGAATGATACTAACCTCACTTGCTTGATGACTAGAAATGAAGACATATGGTTGTGGCAAAAAAGGTTGTGTCATGTGAACTTTGACAACATGATGAAGATAAGCAGGAAAAGAAGTGTAAGAGCCTTACCGACGATGACAAAGCTAGACAACATCATGTGTAAAAATTGTCAAAAAGGTAAAATGACAAAGTCTAGTTTTAAAAGAAAATTCCATACATCTGATGATATTCTAGAATTAGTCCATACTAATTTTTGTGGACCTATGAGGACAAAGAGCTATTATGGAGATAGATATTTTATTCTCTTTGTTGATGATTACTCTAGAATGATGACTGTCATGTTTTTAAAAGAAAAATATGAAGCATTTAAGATGTTTAAATGGTATAAGGCTATGGTAGAAAAAAAAAGTGGTAAGGATCTAAAATGTTTGAGATCAGATAGAGGAGAATAATTTATATCAGATGAGTTCACTAATTTTTGTAATTAGCATGGTATAAAAAAATAGGTTTCTGCACCAAGAACACCACAACAAAATGGGATTGTTGAGAGAAGGAACAAATCAATAGTTGATTGTGCAAGAACACTGATGATAGAGAAGGACATCACCCAGATCTTCTAGAGGGAAGCCATCAACATTGCTATCTACACACTTAATAGAGTACAATTAAGAAAGGACTCAAAAAAGACTATGCATGAGCTATGGTATGGTAAAACACCCAATGTAAGTTACTTCAAAAATTTTGGCAGTCAATGCTATGTCTTAAAAGATGATAGAAATGGAAAGATTGACACCAAAAGTGATGAAGGTATTTTTTTGGGGTATTCTACCAAAAGCAAAGCTTTTAAATGTCTAATCAAGGCTTCTAATAAAATAGTTGAGAGTGCAAATGTAAAGATTGATGAGTTTATAGAAAAGAATGAGCTAGAAAGCACAAAAGAACCAGAGGACTACAACAAGTTTGTATATTGTGAAGAACCCACAACTCTAGCCAAGCAACAGTGCTTAAATCAAGAACAATAGAATGTTGCAATCGACGGTCAGAATGCTATTACCGACGGTCAGGATAATGATCAAGATAATGTGCAAGGTAATGAAGATCAAGATGAAATGCAAAGAGTTGTACCTATACTTGCAAGATATGTAAGAAGGAACCATTTAGAGGACCAGATCATAGGAGATAAGAAATCTGGTACAAGAACAAGAAGTAAGTCTTTAAACTCAAATTGCTTAATTTGTGAATCTGAACCAAAATCTATCAATGCTGCACTAGACAATGAAGAATGGATAAGTGCTATGAATGATGAGATTGAACAAATTGAGAAGAACAATACATGGTCACTTGTGCCAAGACTAGATGACAAGAATGTCATCGGTACAAAGTGGATATTCAGGAGCAAACTAAATGAGAATGGAGAAGTCACAAGGAACAAAGCAAGCCTAGTATGCAAAGGGTATGCACAAGAGGAAGGTATAGACTATGGAGAAACCTTTGCACCCATTGCTAGGCTAGAAGGAGTAATAATTCTACTTTCTTATGCTGCATACAAAGGATTCAAGGTATATCAAATGGATGTCAAATTAGCATTCCTAAATGGAATACTTGAAGAAGAGGTATACATTGAGCAACTAGAAGGATTTGTAGATCCAGACAAAAGGAAAATGGAATGTAGACTTCACAAAGCCTTGTATGGATTAAAACAAGGTCCTAGAGCCTAGTACGAATGACTTCATTCCTATCCAATAAGTATTGGATTCAAAAGGACTAGTGAGAACAGTAATCTTTATTTGAAAAAAGATACTAATGCTAACACTTTGATTGCTGAAATATTTGTTGATGACATCATATTTGGAGGCAATGATATGCTATGCAAATTTTTTTCTGATGAGATGAGAAAGTAATTTGAGATGTCTATGTTTGGAGAGATCAATTTCTTTCTTGGTCTACAGATCATTCAACAAAGTGAAGGTATCTTCATTACTCAGTCCAAATACATCAAAGAAGTTCTGAAAATATTCAAGATGAAAGATTCTAAACCTATTGGAACATTGATGGCTACTGGATGCAAATTAACAAAGGAAGAAAAGACAACAGAGTTAAATAAGAATCTATACAGATCAATGATAGGAAAACTCATGTATGTTGTACACACTAGACCAAATATTGCACATGGAGTAGGAATTGTTGCTAGATTTTCTGTTAGCCCTAGGGAATCACATATAACTGCTGTGAAAATGATTCTAAGATATCTGAAGAATACTAAGGAATTTGGCTTATGGTATAGAAGAGAAGGAAAATTTGAACTAAAATTATTTACCGACACTGATTGGGCTAGAAATCTTGATGACCAGAAGAGAACAATTGGAGGAGCATTCTTTATGGGTGACAGACTTATCACATGGATTAGCAAAAATCAAGGATGCATCTGTCAGTCTACTGCAGAAGTAGAATATGTTTCTACTCCTGCAAACTGCTTGAATATTGCATGGATCAAACAGTTGCTGGAAGGTATGCATATGAAGATCAAAGAACCAGTAGTTATTTATTGTGATAACACCAGTGCAATAAATATTTCCAAGAATCCAATCATGCATGCCAAGAGTAAACACATTTCCATCAAGTATCGTTATTTAAGAGAACAAGTTCAAGAAAAAGAGGTGATACTTGAATATGTGCAATCAAAAGAACAATTGGCTGATATCTTCACCAAGCCACTGCCCAAGGATACATTTGAGTACCTAAGAAAAAGACTAGGGGTCAAACCCATGTCTACCAGTCAGTAAAAGGACTGAATGCTACATCAACCATATATTATCATAATATCATTCAACATTGATGCAAGCAGAAGATGAACTTCAAAGCTACATCTATATACAGAAAGGTATATATCATAATAGATTGTCATATTGATGATGGATAAAGGACATTCAAGGAATATATTATGGATAGAAGAAATTGTTTGACACAATGTCAAATATTTATTTGGCATTTTTGTCAAAGGGAGAGAATGTATATGTCCATATTATCATCAGAAACTATTCATCATCAGAGTACTCCAAATAGGGAGAGATCATATCCATAGGGAGAGAATTTGTATAAAAGCTGCAAACAAAATATAGAAACATCAAAGAATAAGAAAAGTCAAAGATGAATTTGACACCAACAGAGGTCACAACACATAAGAAGAAGTAAAAGGAAAGCTGCAAGAATCAAATCTAAGCTTACATAGAGCTTACCGGCGATCAGAAATTTAATCGGTTATCAAAACAAACCGTTTGGTAATTTGATGAATCTCAACAAATTGTATTTCATATTGTATTAGCAATAGTATAGTGTGATAATATAGCATGTTTCCATCAATGCCAAAGGGAGAGATTGATGACATGTAACTGATTGAATGTATGATAATGTTAAGTTGAAGATGATGCAAGACATTAAATTAGTTAATGGTTTGTATTGTCATTAATGTCAACTTGATATCATCTATATGGTCATGCCAAAGAATTCAAAGAATCAATGGAACATAGATTATGCTTTTTGCAATGCATAAAAGTCAAGTACTCACCAAGTGATAGACCACACCGACGAAGTGCACACCATCGGTAAAGACAGAGTAGAATCACAGGATGCCCGACGAGCTAAAAATAGTGGTGCCCGAAGAGCAAGATCAAATGATGCTCGATGGACGGAGATCGCAAAGCTAACTAAAGCTTCACCGACGGAACTAGCAGTTGTCACCGAAGATGAACTGCATAATTAACTGACAAAACAGAGAGAATAGTAAATGAAAAAATATCTAGCTGACAAAGCTAAAGGATAGACTTAACTGGTTGTTTTATTTTCTTTATTCAACCACTGCTAAGTAATTAATTTGTACAGTTGGCAAGAAGATAACTATGAGATAAATCAGGAGCTAATGCAACAAATCAATTTGGCTGGAATATTTTTCACACCAAGAATCAAGAATCAAGAACCTAGAATTAAGGAATATCATGTCTATTTAAGAGACAAGCATAATTAATTCCAAACAAGCAATCAGATACATGGGGGAGTGAACTGATAAAAAGATGCTGAAGAGAAATTGATGAAGGATAAAATTCATGCAATCCTGATCAATCAAGCTAAGGGAGAGCTAAAGAATTTTGTAGACACCGACACACAGTGAAGCAGGACATCACAGAGAAGAAAGAGATAAGTATAAAGCAATCATATTGATAAATTGATCAGAAAGATTTTGTAAGTAAATAGATCTAAAAATCTGCAATTAAGTTGCATTAGAAACAAGTCATTTTGTTTCAGTTTAACCATTGAAGCATTAAGTCTCTTAATAGAGAAGGACTTAACAGTCTTTTGTAATTGAGGTATATCCTAACAGATTTCCAGAAGGTTGACTCATGATAGTAGCACCGGTCTTACCTAAAGCCTATTGATAGTCTAAGAAGGAAGCTGATTCAAGGATGGTAGTAAGATTTGCATAAAGCCTATTGACAGTCATGAGACTAATTCAAGGATGGTAGCATAGATTATAGATACTTAGTGACAACCTATGTATTGAAAATCCTCTAACAAGGTCAAACTTAACAATGTGTTTGTAACCTTTAACAGGGTTGGCTCCTAACAGGGCTCACTTCAGAAGAGTGAAAATTTGGGGTACCAGTCCCAGTGGTTTTTCCCTTAACAAGGTTTCCACATTAAAATCCTTGTGTTATGTGTGTATGGTTTATTACTTTATTGTTTTACATTCTACATATGCATTTATGGATTGACTGGTATACTCTGCATATTTACTGAGTATCATTAAATACAGTTTACTACTTATCAGTTATCAAGGAGAATAAGGATAGACAAGGTAAACCAACATATAGTTATTTGTTTCAAGTATTTCAAAGGCATACATCTTGTTGGGACTTAATAATTTGAGTATTTATTGGTGGACTAAAGTTTGAAATTGGATAAATTTTTAACGCCACTGATTCACCCCCCCCTAAGTTATTACTAATAGACTGGACCCCCTGATCAAGAACCTCAATAGCTCATGTTAATCAATCTATCATACTAGAGAATAAATGCTCACTTCCCTCTCTAGAATTAGCCGATCTATGAGAAGAGCAGTCACTACCACCCCCTGTACACTAGCATCTCCAAAATCTACATGTGATGTCCCTCTACTTGATTCCATGTGATATAAAAAATAGATGTATATGCTCGAAATTTTAAAGAAGAATATATATGTCTAGATCGAGCTGCACATGTACATGGTCCAATTCTCATTTAATTATATATTTTTAAACACGTGTTACAAATAAATAAAATAGAAAACACTTGAATGCATATAAATTTGAAAGAAAAATTATTTAAAATCATATATACATACAAGTGAACATATTTTATAATGAAAAGAGGTTTTGAGTTATTGATCAATTTTGTCTCTAGGTTTACAACTAGTCTAGTTGAATGTAAATTAATGTTTCATGTTTAGGTTTAGGGATCAACTTGGTTTATTAATCAATTAGATTTAGGGTTAATTTGTTCATAGTTAGCCCATTCATGTTGGTTTCTAGTGTTCTAGTTGAAGGTCAGGGTTCATGTGTTGGTTGAACATGTTAGGGTTTATGTTGGTTTCTAGTACATGCTCTTGTTGAAGGTTAGGGTTCATGTTGGTTGAACATGTTATGGTTAATTTCTCAATTGGATTTAAGGATCTAATTTTAAATAAGGTTTACATGGTTAGGCTTCATGTATATGTATGTTAAATAGTGTTAGGGTTTATGTTGGTTAATATGTTCCAGTTTCATATTAGTTTCTAGCTAATGTCATGTCACATGATAGATAAAATAGATTTAAAAAAACACTTGAATACATGTATGTTTGAAAGAAAAATTCAATTTAGCACGTTAAGGTTTATGTTGATTTATGTTTCAGTTTCATGTTAGGTTTCTGTTAGGGATCAATATGGTCAGGGTTTCATGTTAGGGTTCATGTTAAGGTTCATGTTAAAATTCATGTTTCAATTTTGTGTTAGGGTTCAAGATGTTGGTTTTATATTAGGGTTTCACATGTTAGGGTACAATGTTATGTTGAATACATGAATGTTGTAATACTAATGTTTTCTAATGTCTTGTAGTTCATTTTCCTAATGTTTTGTAACATTTTGCTAAGGTTTTCTTAGGGTTCATGTCAGGGGTCAATATCGTTAAGTTTCATGTTAGGGTTCAATATGGTTAAGGTTTCATGTTAGGGTTAATGTTAGAGTTTTCAACTTGATTTATGTTTCAGTTTTATGTTAGGATCAATTTGTTAGAGTTTATGTTGATTTATGTTTCAGTTTCATGTTAGGGTTAATTTGTTAGACTTTATGTTGATTTATGTTTCAGTTTCATGTTGATTTTATGTTTTGTAATATTTTCCTAATGTTTTGAAACATATTTAATAAAACTAAATTAATTAACTAAATAACATATTCCTAATGTTTTATAGCATTTTCCTAATGTTTTGTAACACTTTCCTACTATTTTGTAACATTTTCCTACTATTTTGAAACATTTGTAATAAACTAAATTAATTAACAAAGTAACTAACATACAATCTTAACTGAAAAAACATTAAATCTACATAAAACAATATTTTATATTTTCTAAAATTAAAAATAACAAAATTAAAACAAAAGCATCAAATAATAGTACAACTACATTAATTTAACTAAAGAAAACTTAAAAAAAAAATTTAAAAAAAAAACCAACCTATTTTTGGCTGAAGTACCCCTATTCCGCTCCACAATTCTTGGAAGGTGCACAGTGGAAATGAGCTGCTCAAACCAAATTTCAAGTTATTTATAAGTTTTGTGGGTTCTGGCCAAAACTATGTTGGTCAGACCGGTTTCGATCAAAACCCGTCTGTCACATCGACGCCACATGGCACCCCGTGTGCGCCACGTATGTATGGCCGAACATGTTTAAGCCGAAATAGGTTCGGCCAAAAAAATCACAATGGTCCTCAAGTGTGACACAACTCTATACTTTTACACATGACGTACATACATACATACATACATGACCATGGTACAGGACATACATACATATATGACATATATACATACATACATACATATGACATGTACATGTATGTATATGTACATACATGTACATGACATATATACATCACATATATGTATATATATAAATATGTATGAAATATATATACATGTACATGTATGTATGTATACACATGTACATGTGTATGACATACATACAATGTACACACACATATATATATGTGTGTGTGTGTGTGTGTGCATATACAGATGTATATATACATATATATACATGTACATGTATATATACATATATATACATGTACATGTGTATATACATGTGTATATATATATATATCTAATCCTAGGTACACTAGCTCAATTTTGATGAACTCACACTTCTCCAAGTTAATCATGAGCTTCTCTTCATGTAGCTTCTTGAGTACTAATTCCACATGCTTGAGATGTTCCTCTCTTGTCTTACTAAAGAAGGGTATATCACCCAAGTATAACACTACAAACTTGCCAATGTGGTCTTTAAGTACTTCATTCATCAACCTCATAAAAGTTGATGGAGCATTTGATAGGCCAAATGGAATGACTAGCCATTCATGCTGCCCTTCAGTGGTCTTGAAGGTTGTCTTCCACTCATCTCCTTCATTCACCCTTATCTAGTGACATCCACTTTTCATGTCTATCTTTGTGAAGTACCTTGCACCTCCTAGACAATCCATCAAGTCTTCAATCCTAGGGATAGGGAACCTATATCTAATAGTGATCCTATTAATATCTCTCAAGTCAATACATAATCTCCAAGTACCTCCTTTCTTAGGGGAAAGGACTATGGGTACAACACAAGGACTAATACTCTTCCTTATAAGACCTTGTTCTAACAACTATTAAATTTGCCTAACTATTTCCTCATTCTATTGAGGGGTCATCTTGTAGGCTGCCTAATTGGGTAAGGTAGCTCTAGGATTAAGGTTAATATTATGGCTTATTGGTCTTATAGGGGGTAAGTTTGATTGTTTTCCATCACTTACAATGCCTTCATACTTCTGCAACATTTCTTTTATCTCTTGTGGCAGCTCTTTCCTCTTCACCATTTTGTCTTCCACTTCCTTGGGCTTCAACATCAGTGCAAAGCCAACTCCTTCTCCATCTTCAATGGCCTCCAAGAAATCTTTCTCACTCACCATTACTACATTGGAACCAGATGGCTTCATCTCTACATCTTCTAACAATGACTGAATTTTGAAAGTCATGTTATCCTTCTTGAAAGTATAGGAGTTCTTCACTCAATCATGGATAGTTTGGCTGTCAAATTTCCATGGCCTTCCTAGGAGAAAGTGAAATGAATCCATGGGCAGCACATCACATAGTACCTTGTAGTTATATCTCCCTATAGATAACTCCACCCATGCTTTCTCATTCACTAAGACATGTTGTCCCTTGTTGAGCCATGCTACCTTGTAGGGATGAGTATGAGGTATCCTGGTCATGTTTATCTTGCTGAATTCTTCCTCTGATACAATATTATCACTAGACCCTAATTCTATGATAACCCTACATACTTTACCCATCATCTTACATTTAATTCTAAACAAATACTTCCTTTGGCTTGGCTCCTCCTTGATTGGCTCCTTGATCAATGTTCTCCTCATCATGAGGTTTTCACATTCCTCTAAATTTAATAGCACCTCAAGGTGTTTATCAGCTGCATTTGTATCTTCTTGGACCAAATTAGTCCTCTTTTTACCTCCTTGAGAAGTACTACCCTTCTCCGGATAGCTATAGGCAGGGTGTCCCATTTGATTACAATAGTAATATTTCATATTGGCAAAATAGTTGCCTCTTCCTTGTCCACCACTTCTACCTTTGAAATCGGAGTTCCTTCCTCTACCACCTCTACTAGAACTTGCTTCTTGTTTCTCATTGTATTTTACTTTTCCTTGTTTCCTTGACTCTAAACTCCTTACACTATAACCACCTCTTTGTCCTCTACTATCTCTTCCTCTACCTCTTCCTTTAGAACTTTGTTCTTGCTTCCTCTTTCCTTTCTCTTCTATTTTCAAGGCCATTTGATAGCATTGGAAGATATTTTTTAAGTTTACAAGACTCATGTCTTCTTGAATAGACCATTTGATTCCATTCAAATACGTAGCTAGCTTGATGCTTTCATCTTCAAACACTTGTGACCGTAGGCACAAATTTTGGAACTCTTCAATGTAGTCTTGGACATATAGATCTTTTTGTCTTAGATTATGTCTTCTCCTCTATAGCTTCACTTCATAATCATCAGGAAAATAGGTCTGCTTCATCTTAGAGACCATGCCCTTCCATGTGGCTATAGGACTCTTTCCTTGTTTCTCTCTTTCAGTTTGAACAAACTTCCACCATGTGAGAGCTGAACCTCTCAATCTTGACTTGGCCACATTCACTTTTTGTGCCTCTATGATACCATCACATTCAAAATGGTTCTCTATTCTCTCTATCCAATCCACAACTGAATCTGGATCCATTTGTCCACTAAATTGTGGCACACCCTCCAAAGCTTTACCACTTAAAGCCTTCAATGCCTTTAAGAAGGGTTCTTGGTCACTCACAGGGTCAGGGTTTGGAGCTTCTTCTTCTATATCCACTCCTTTCTCCCTTGCTTCTTCTTCTTCTTTTTGGTCAATCTTATCTTTCATCTTCTTAGCTTTGTCTTGGACTTCTCCCAAGAGTTGCTCCATTTGGGACAACCTTTCTCTTAACAACTTGTTGTCTTCTTCTTTCTCTTCCACCTTTTTGGCTAACTCAGAAATGGTCACCATGAATTTGTCTTTTTCTTATCCTCTAGCTATATTCTCTCCCACTGATTTAGTAGGCTCAAACATTCACTACAAGCCTGATCTTTAATCAAGCTCTGATACCAATATGATGTCAGTGCTCCAATGGGATTTCTTGCAAAATCTACTAAGAAGATCTTCATTATCTTATTCAAGGATTCTAATCTTCTCTAGGTCCCTATTAGGCTTAGATCATCAAGTAATTCCTAATCCTACTCTCCTCTAAGAGTCTCCACTTGTGCTTCACCCTTTGAAAGACTAACACCCTATAGTTAGTTCAAATCTACACTTCTCCAACTTACACTTAGAAGAGTCTAAGTGTGAATTCCCACACTAATCTTCATGAATCAATTGTAGGGGTGTCCAAAACCATGTATAAATTTCATTTGATCAATTTGGAATCTAGCTTGAGGAATCTCCTTTCAATTTTCAGTCGTGTTCAAGTTTGTGTCTTCAAAAAGCCTAATTAGGCTTATATCCTTGTAGCCCTAGATAGTGTGTTTTTCTCACTTCTTGCAAAACTTTTCCAAAGGCCTCAAAATTATAAGACCATATCCAAATACTCTTTTCCATT
Source organism: Thuja plicata (assembly GCA_018584345.1). Classification (NCBI taxonomy): domain Eukaryota; kingdom Viridiplantae; phylum Streptophyta; class Pinopsida; order Cupressales; family Cupressaceae; genus Thuja; species Thuja plicata. The sequence goes on along the minus strand of MU226921.1, from coordinate 1,903,832 downwards.
TTACAAAGTATTTTGTAAGTCTCAAACCCCTAAGTTATCCATACATGGGGTTGCTATAAACTAGGTCTTATAGGGCTAATAGGCCTAAAAAATAGGACAGTCTGCAACACTATCAAAAACTCACTCAAAAATTTTCTTCACTAATTGGCATCAACTTGAACAACCTAGCATGTCAAGGTAATACTAAACCCTAACTGTAAATGTACTTGGACCATACAGTACCTTCTTCCCCTACACATGAAAGCTCACTGTTTCTCCTCTAAATCTCTAACCGAACAATGCATGCTCGCCTAGGGCTTGGATCTAAAAATAGTAACTTGCCTTTCTAGGAATCATAACTCTACAAATATGTACACTACTAACTCCCCTAGCATTCCCATCTACCATTAGATGTTTCCCATTGTTAGATTTCATGGGGGAGCCATGATTAGACTGACTGGTCTGGACATTACCAGTGGGTCTCCCGAACTAAAAACAATTTAAACAACACCTTAAATGACCACAAAGAAACTTTAATACTGAATGAAAAACACTCTAAACTATTCTAAGAACAAAAAAAATCCACTAGTCTCAGTGTTTCAATCCATTATATATGACTATCAACACAAAATGATCGGTATTACTGAAAGCTCAAAATTACAGTCTTTATTTACTTCACACTTGTTACAATATGAAAAAATAACTCCTTAGTTTGAGTCTCTCCATACACTAGATTCCTTCTTCCACCATTCTAGGGCCTTGTTGGTCTATTCCGCACTCCTAGTTTCAAGGAGAATCCGATGTAACCATGTTGCATGCAACATTTGTAATTATTGAAAATGTTGTCATGACAACAATTTAGCAACTTTTGGCATCTTTTCATTCATGCCTTCTCCCTACATTTTAGGACCTATAACCTCTTAAATTTAAGGATCCAAGATCATTTAAGACCCTATGGCATCTCTATGTCCACATTTAAGTGATTTGGACACATTCATGACTCCAATCTCACATTTAACAACTAAGCCTAGTAATTTGAAAATACTACTAACAATGGCTATTGATGTGACCTTAGTCCTAATGACTAACTCACTTAGCCTACATGGAAAAGACCTACTAAGGTCCAAAAACAACTAACCTATCTTGACTTGGCTAATGTCAAGTACAAGCCAAAATGAACAAACATGGAGGTTAGCCTAGGTGCTCCTACACCATCCTCCCAAAAACAAAAAGATCAGTCCACCCTTGGATTGATGATGCCTGGATCAATCCCCATCTTCTTGAACTCTGATTCTTTAACCCATATTGCATCAGCATTGGTTTGATCATGCCTTTTGATCAAGTGCTCTGTATACTCTTTGGTTCTAGTCTTCTTGTATACTCTTGTATCCAGTATGATGTTAGCTCTGGTGACTGTAGAAAAGGGTAATTGTAGCTCCTCTACATCTCTGATTACTTCTTGAAGACTCTTATCCAATTCTTTCTTTGGTCCTTTGTAATGGGCTAAGTCTATAATGTTGAAAATAGGTGACAGTCCACTATCTTCCAAGAGTTCAACCTTTAATGCATTTTCACCATACTTAGCCAAGATAGGACAAGGGACTATCCTTCTCATCTACAAATTGTGAGGGACTCCCTTTTGCAATCTTGATTTATTGAGATGTACCATCACCATGTCACCCACATTAAACTCAACTATCCTCGTACTTTCATCAACCTTTTCCTTATGTTTCAAGGTATTACCTGTCAAGGTTTTTAGGATTGTTTCATGTATTTCTTGCATGGCATAAGCAAAATTATATGCATATCCACTTACTTTAACTCCATCCTTCAATTCTCTCAACTCATAGACTCCTCTAGGGTGTATTCCATACATATTTCAAAAGGGCTCTTCCCTATTGATCTATTTATGGTGTCATTGTAGGCATACTCATCCTATCCAATCAATTGATCCCATTGTTGTTCATACTCCTTTGTCAAGCACCTTAGTATATTTCCAAGGCTTCTATTCACCACCTTGGTCTGTCCATCAGTTTGAGGATGGTAGGTAGATCCAAAGGATAAATTAGTGCCTAGTATTTGCCAAAGAGTCTTCCAAAAATAACTCATAAATTTGGTGTCTATATCAGACACAAGGCTCTGAGGTAACCCATGGATTCTTACTATCTCTTTGAAGAATAGAGATACTATTTGGCTAATATCATTAGTGCTCATGCATGGCATAAAGTGAGCCATTTTACTAAACCTATCCACAACTACATAAACACTATCCATGCTTTGTCTTGTTTTGGGTAAACCAACTATAAAATCCATGCTCAAACAATCCCAAGGTCTAGTGGTAATAGGTAGGGTATTATAAAGGCTAGTATTTGATGAAGTACCCTTGTCTCTTTGACACACAATACAACTCTCAACAGACCTCTTGACATCAAGGATCATCCTCGGCCAATAGTAGAACCTTTGAACTAGTTCTTGAGTCTTGGTGATCCCAAAGTGACCACTCAATGCACCATTGTGCTTCTCTTGAATCATATTCTCCCTAATAGAGCCCCTAGGGACACATAAATAATTTCCTTTAAAAAAAAGGTTACTTTAAAAAGTGTATTCAACATACTCACTATGGAAATGGTTCTTGTTTTCAACACATACCTTGTAAATTTTTCCAAAGTCTTCATCTTCAAGATATAGATCCTTGAAGTGATCTATTCCCATGCTCTTCAATTGAATCTCTAAGATGGTAAGAGCTCTTCTTAACAATGCATCAGAAACTTTATTGAGGACACCTTTCTTATGTTTTATGTTAAAAGTGTAAGCTTGTAGGTACTAAACCCACTACATGTGCTTATGGCTCGACTTCTCTTGAGAATTTAGAAAGCTTAAGGCTTGATTATCTGAGTAAATAATGAACTCCTTTGGTAGCAAGTAGTGCCTCCACTTTCTCAAGGCTTGAAAAAATTCATACAACTCAAGGTCATAAGAAGAATACTTCTTCTTTTCTTCACTCAACTTCTCAGAATGAAATGCTACTAGTTTACCCTCTTGGCTTAGGACAGCCCCAATGGCTATGTTGCTTGCATCACATTCAATTGTGAAATTTTTTTCAAAGCTTGGCAATACTAACACTGGTTGGGTAGCAATCTTTTTCTTTAGCAACTCAAATCTTTTGTTGGCTTGTTCATTCCACATGAACTTGGTCTTCATTCCTTGTTTGATTGTATCCAACATTGGAGCATAAATAGCACAAAATTGCTTTATGAACTTCCTATAATACTGAGCAAGGCCATGAAAACTCCTTACCTCTATTACTGTCCTTGGAGTAGGCCAATTCATGATGGCTTCAACTTAACTTTTGTCCATTTTAAGATTAACATGAGATAGAACAAATCCTAGCTACACTAGCTCAGTTTTGATGAACTCACACTTCTCCAAGCTAATCATGAGATTCTTTTCATCTAGCTTCTTGAGTACTAATTCCACATGCTTGAGATGTTCCTCTCTTGTCTTACTAAAGATGAGTATATCACCCAAGTACACCACTACAAATTTGCCAATGTGGTCTTTAAGTACTTCATTCATCAACCTCATAAAATTTGATGGAGCATTTCATAGGCCAAATGGCATGACTAGACATTTATATATCCCTTTAGTGGTTTTGAAGGATATCTTCCACTCATCTCCTTAATTCACCCTTATCTGGTGATATCCACTTTTAAATTCTATCTTTGTGAAGTACCTTGCACCTCCTAGACAATCCATCAAGTCTTCAATCCTAGGGATAGGGAACCTATATCTGATAGTGATCCTATAAATAGCTCTGGAGTAAGTACATAATCTCCAAGTACCTTCTTTGTTAGGGGCTAGGACTATGGGTACAACACAAGGACTAATACTCCTCCTTATAATACCTTGTTCTAACAACTCTTGAATTTGCCTAGCTATTTCCTCATTCTATTGAGGGGTCATCTTATAGGCTTCCTTATTGGGTAGGGTAGCTCCAGGAATAAGGTCAATCTTATGGCTTATTGGTCTTATAGGGGGTAAGGTTGATGGTTGTCCCTAACTTACAATGCCTTCATACTTCTCCAACATTTCTTTTATCTCTTGTGGAAGCTCTATCCTCTTCATTGTTTTGTCTTCAACTTCCTTGGGCTTCAACATTAGTGCAAAGCCAACTCCTTCTGCTTCTTCAATGGCCTGTGAGAACTCTTTCTCACTCACCATTACTACATTGTGACCAGCTATCTTTATCTCTACATCTTCCAACAATGACTAAATTTTGAAAGTCATGTTATCCTTCTTGAAAGTATAGGAGTTCTTCACTGCATCATGGATAGCTTGGTGGTCAAATTTCCATGGCCTACCTAGGAGAAAGTGAAATGCATCCATGGGCAGTAAATCACATAGTACCTTGTCCTTATATCTCCCTATAGATAACTCCACCCATGCTTTCTCATTCACTAAGACATGTTGTCCCTTGTTGAGCCATGTTACCTTGTAAGGATGAGTATGAGGTATCCTGGTCATGTTTATCTTGCTGATTGTCTCCTCTGATACAATATTATAAATAGACCCTAATTCTATGATAACCCTACATACTTTACCCATCACCTTACATTTAATTCTAAACAAAGACCTCCTTTGGCTTGGCTCCTCCTTGATTGGCTCCTTGATCAATGTTCTCCTCATCATGAGTTTCTCACCTTCCTCTAAATGTAATGGGACCTCAAGATGTTTATCAACTGTATTTGTGTCTTCTTGGACCAAATTAGTCCCCTTGTTACCTCCATGAGAAGTACTACCATTCTCTGGAAAACTATAGGCAGGGTGTTCCATTTGATTACAATGGTAACATTTCATATTGGCAAAATAGTTGCCTCTTCCTTATCCACCATTTCTACCTCAGAAATTGGAGTTCCTTCCTCTACAACCTCTACTGGAGCTTTATTTTTGTTGCTCATTGTATTTGACTTGTCCTTGTGTCCTTGACTCTGAACTCCTTCCACCATAACTACCTCTTTGTCCTCTACTATCTCTTCCTCTACCTCTTCCTTTAGAACTTTGTTCTTTCTTCCTCTTGCCTTTCTCTTCTATCTTCAATGCTTTTTGATAGAATTGGCAGATGGTTTTGAAGTTTACAAGACTCATGTCTTCTTGAATAGACCATTTGAGTCCATTCAAATACCTAGCTAGCTTGATGCTTTCATCTTCAACCACTTGTGACCGTAGGCACAACTTTTGGAACACTTCAGTGTAGTCTTGGACATCTAGATCTTTTTGTCTTAGATTATGTCTTCTCCTATGTAGCTGCACTTCATAATCATCAGGAAAATAGGTCTGCTTCATGTTAGTCACCATGCCCTTCCATGTGGCTATAGGACTCTTTCCTTCTTTCTCTCTTTTAGTTTGAACAAACTTCCACCATGTTAGAGTTGAACCACTCAATCTTGACTTGGACACATTCACTTTTTGTGCCTATGTGATACCATCACATTCAAAATGGTTCTCTATGCTCTCTATCCAATCCACAACTGAATCTAAATCCATTTGTCCACTAAATAGTGGTACACCCTCCAAAGCTTTACCACTTAAAGCCTTCAATGCCTTTAATAAGGGTTCTTGGTCACTGACAGGGTCGGGGGTTGGAGCTTCTTCTTCTATATCCACTCCTTTCTCCCTTGCTTCTTCTTCTTCTTTATGGTCAATCTTATCTTTCATATTCTCAGCTTTGTCTTGGACTTCTCCCAAGAGTTTCTCCATTTGGGACAACCTTTCTCTTAATGACTTGTTGTCTTCTTCTTTCTCTTCCACCTTTTTGGCTAACTCAGCATTGGTCACCATGACTTTGTCTTTTTCTGATCCTTTAGTTGTATTCTCTCCCACTGATTTAGTAGGCTGAAACATTCACCAAAAGCCTGATCTTTAATCAAGCTCTGATACCAATATGATGTGAGTGTTCTGATGGGCTTGCTTGCACAATCTACTAAGAAGATCTTCTTTATCTTCTTCAATGATCCTAATCTCCTCTGGGTCCCTATTAGGCTTAGATCATCAACTAATTCCTAATCCTACTCTCCTCTAAGAGTCTCCACTTGTGCTTCACCCTTTGAGAGACTAACACCCTATAGTTAGTTCAAATCTCCACTTCTCCAACTTACACTTAGAAGAGTCTAAGTGTGAATTCGCACACTAATCTTCATGAATAACTTGCAGGGGTGTCCACACCATGTATACATTTCATTTGATCAATTTGGAATCCATCTTGAGGAATCTCCTTTCAATTTTTCAGTCGAGTTCAAGTTTGTGTCTTCAAAAGGCCTAATTAGGCTTATCTCCTTGTAGCCCTAGACAGTGTGTTTTTCTCACTTCTTGCAAAAATTTTCCAAAGACCTCAAAATTCTAAGACCATATATAGATACCGTTTTCCATTTTACAAAGAATTTTGTAAGTCTCAAACCCCTAAGTTATCTATACATGGGGTTCCTATAAACTAGGTCTTATAGGGCTAATAGGCCTAAAAACTAGGACAGTCTACAACACTATCCAAAATTCACTCAAAACTTGTCTTCCCTGATTGGCCTGAACTCGACCAACCTAGCATGTCAAGGTAACACTAAAATATAACTATACACCTACTTTGACCGTACAATACCTTCTTCCCATGCACATGAAAGGTCTTTGTTTCTCCTCCAAACCTCTAACCGGACAGTGCATGCTCGCCTAGGGCTTGGATGTAAAAATAGTAATTTACCTTTCTAGGACTCCTAACTCTACAACTATGTACACTACTGACTCCCCTAGAATTTTCATCTACCTTTAGATGTTTTCCATGTTTATATTTCATGGGGGAGCCATGATTAGACTGACTGGTCTGGACAGGACCAGTGAGTCTCCAAAACTAAAAATGATTTAAGCAACACCTTTAACAACCACAAAGAAACTTGACTACTAAATGAAAAACACTTCAAAATATTCTAAGAACACAAAAAAACCACTAGTCTCAGTCTTTCAATCCATTGCATATGACTATCAACACAAAATGCTCAGGATTACTTAAAACTCAGAATTACAGTCTCTATTCACTTCACACTTGTTACAATATGAAAAGCTAACTCCTTAGTTTGATTCTCTCCATACACTAGATGCATTCTTCCACCATTGTAGGGCATTTTTGGTTGATTCCCCATTGCTATTTTCAAGGAGAATCTGATGTAACCATGTTCCATGCAACATTTGCAATTATTGCAAATGTTGTCATGACAACAATTTAGCAACTTTTGGCATCTTTTCATTCATGTCTTCTCCCTACATTTTAGGACCTGTAACCTCTTAATTTATAGGATCCAAGATCATTTAAGACCCTATAACATCTCTATGTCCACATTTAAGTGAATTGGACACATTCATGACTCCAATCTCACATTTAACAACTAAGTCTAATAATTTGAAAATACTACTAACAATGGTTATTGATGTGACCTTAGTCCTAATGACTAACTCACTTAGCCTACATAGCAACAACCTACTAAGGTCCAAAAACAACTAACCTATCTTGACTTGGCTAATGTCAAGTACAAGCCAAAATGAACAAACATGAAGGTTAGCCTAGGTGCTCCTGCACCATTTATCTAGTTAACTATGTTTCATAAAGAGAAAATGTTATTAGAGTAGCAAATAATAAAATATAGAAATCATAAAAATACATGAAAGGAATTCTCAATCATATAAAAGATAGAGATTAAATGAAAAACATTGTTGTACAATGTCAAGATAGATAATGAACGGATAACATTGCAAGGAATGAACAATAAATAAATATTTATTGGTTTTCTCACTAAAATAATAAAAAAATTTGTTAGAGATATGAAATTATATAAATATTTAGTTATTTTTATCTATTGATCAATTACTAATAATTGTGCTATAAATAATTATCTATTGATTAATTACTAATAATTGTGCTATAAATATTTTTTACTCCATTGTAGATAATCTAGATGTTAGACTAATTAATTGATTATTTTTATCATCTAGAAACCACCACATTGTCATATAATTGAGCTTTTGGGGGTAATTGTCAAATAATTCTCCCCATTTGGGTGGTTTGTTGCACATCTAACCTTACTAGGATACCTTTAAGGTTTGGGAATATAGAAGGGGTAAGTTGAACTAATTTTTTTTCTATCCTACCTTCTAGTTGATGTGCATATGAAGATATTGTACATGATGTCACTAGATTCACATAGAAGATTAGTTGTAATTTATTGCCATAGATCATTAGTTACTAAAAATCTACTTTGATTTTTTCCAACTTTTCTTTGTTCACTTTTCATACTCACTCAAAGTCAGCCACACTCCATTTATTAAAGATGGTATGTGTATAACATCTTAATTACAATATACATACTCACTATTGAAACATTTTAATCTTCTATTAATTTTGAGCATGTGAGTCTATTCTTTATAGATGACAAATATATTGATTGTTTTATGAAAATAAATATTAATTTTATTGTAGCTCAAAATAACAATGATTAAAAATATAATTAAACTATTTATATGAAAATAAATAAAAGATAAAAGAGGGTTTCATGCGTATGGCATCCTGTCTGTGTCTTTGCTGTAAGCTTTCCATCTGTCATGCCGCATTTATTGTGGGATCTTTGCATTAGGGTTAGCTTTTAGTATGGCTCTGACCAACTTCAGCCCAACAGTTGTTGCTGGTGCATGAGTTGAAGCTTCAGAAAGCCATGGTGCCTCCTCTAAACAAACGTCCTCGCAAGTTCATCCCGAAGGTCTTTCACGAGGTAACCCTGATATTGTTCTTAATCTGCAAGATTTTCATTTGGCATGTGAATGGTTAGAAAAGCATACTCTGATTGGATATTTTGTGGGTCATACTCCTCCTGAAAGTATCCTCAAAGATTGGGTAAACAAGAGCTGGACCCCTCATGGGGTTTGCCTTGACGGTGTGCAAAACCTTACCAAAGGTTTTTTTCTGTTTTGTTTTTCTAACCCTTCTCAGGCAGAAGCAGTTTTTAACTGTCGACCCTGGGCTGTTAGGTCTTCCCTGCTTATTTTCCAGTGATTGTCTCGAGACTTCACTGTCTCGAATGACAAGAAACTTAGGGTTCCTGTTTTGGTCAAATTTCCTGGTCTCCCCTTGCCATGCTGGCCATTTATTGACTCCATTGCTAAAACCCTTGGTAAGTTCATTGTCATAGAACATGACAAATTTTTCAATGCCCATCCCTAGAAGCGTGTATGTGTTGAGGTTGACCTTTCTGGGGACCTCAAAGACACTGTTGAAATCAAGATTGGTGCTCTCACCATTTCTCAAAAAGTTCTCTATTTTAACCTGCCCAACACCTACTATCGGTGTCAATTGGTAGAACATAAGATTAAGGATTTCCCATTAGAAACCCCTCAGGTTTAGACACCACCAAAGGAAGCAACGGCCAAAAATACGGAAGCCAAAAAAAAAGAAGAATGGACTACAATTTCATGAAAAGATAGGAATGCCTCAATCTCCAAGATGACACAAGCTACTTCCACTATGGTGTCACCCTTGGAACCCTCAGCTGGGAAATCTCCTTCTTCTAGTGATTTTCCACCGCCACTTGTTTCAAACCCTGTTATTCAGGGGAAAAGCCCTGCCGCGAAGCCTTCCACTCCCGAAGTGGTGCTCATGCCGCCAGTGGATTCTTCAATTTATTCCCAGTCTTTGCATCGGTATCACAGTCCTGATGGACACAGATGACCCAAATAAAAGGAAGTTTACCTCTTCTAGAGAATTACTCCCCAATTTTGGCTTTGTACTAGCCTTCTTGCAGAATAGCTTCTCCTCTCTTGGGGATGAGGAAACCATGCAAGAGTTTTTATGAATTTTTTGTCATATAATGTGCAAGGTCTAACTGACCTCTTCAAAAAGTACTATGTGCAGGATACCCACCATAGACTTCACAGTTTGGACGTGTTATTTTTACAGAAGGTTAAGATCTATGGGTTTCTTCTTAACTCTTCCTGTCATGTCATATGGCTGGACGACATTATTTTTTCTTCTCAGTACGAAGCCGGTAAAGGTGGTGTTATTACTATTATGACACCTCACCTTCATTCTTCTGTTATTGCTCATGGTTCTTATTTGATGCAGTGTGTCACCTAGATTTTCCTTTCTTTTCATAATCATTCCTCTGGTGTCATTAATGTTTACACTCCCAATGATGTTGTCGAAAGATCTCAACTTTGGCGCTGGCTGGCAAACAATCTGCCTCCTGCCACTTGGGTTCTGTGTGGGGATTTTAATATGGTTGAGCTAGCCTCTGAAAAGGAAGGAATTACACCTTTTCAATGGAAAACTGGAGAGAGAGAAGCTTGGTATCACATGCGAAATAAATTGGGCCTTTTTGATCCCAATGCTAACCGCCATCAGCAGGGTGAGGTTTGGCATACTTGATCCAATTTTAGAGCTAGCTCTGACCATATATTTAAGAGACTCGATCATGCTATGATAATGGCTCAATATTTTTTCTCTTTTTCTGAGGATCAAGGCCTACCTATCATTCCTCTGATAGATGTTACCTTTTCATACCACTTCCCCATTTATTTTTCCATCACTTGGCAGTTTTCTACCAGAAGGGCTGTCCAAATGCAATTTTTTCGCAACACGTCTATGCTAATGCATACTTCCACTATTGCTCACATTCTTCAAGTCTAGAATTTAGAGCCTTGGACCCACACTCATCTTGGTTGGATTCAATGGTGGAATGATGCCATTACCCGCACTGCTAGATTTATTCACATTTATGGTCGGCAGTTAGCTTGTTATAGAAAGCATGCTTATGAAGCTAACACTAAGGCTCTTTGCAATGCTGTTGATTTTCTTTCCTCAAATCCCTTTGATTCTACTCTCCAGCTTGAGCTAGCCCACCTCCGTGATGAGAAACAGATTGCAGATGCCTATACTACTCGTGAAGCTCAAATCAAAGCTTGCCTCCACTAGTTGGAGGTGGGCGATAAAGCCTCTAAAGAGTTTTTTCATGCTCTCAAAGCCCATCATACCAATGTTGGTATTCAAAAGATTAAGCAAGGATCTAACACACTTATGGACCTCCTGACCATTCTGCAAGCTTTTGTTCAGCACTATGAACAAGTGTTTTCCTCGCAAGGTAATTCTGCGGCTTGGGAAGAGGCTATGAAGGCTTGTATTGTTGTTACTCCAAACCGCCTCGTGGTCAAGCAGCGTGCCTTTTGTGATAAATTGCTTACCATCTTTGACCTCAAAGAAGCAGCTTTTTATATGGCCAATGATAAATCTCTAGGATGCAATGGCTTCCCCTGCTAATTCTACAAGCATCTCTAGGATGCTGTTGGTCCTGACCTGCACAAAGTCTATCTCGAGGCCTTTCACAATAAAAGTTTGGGCACTTTAATTAATAAAGGAAATATCAAATTCATACCTAAATCTAGTGATCTAGGGGATATCTTCAATTGGAGGCACATCACCCTTTTGAATGTCTCCTACAAGATAATTGCCAAAGCTCTAGCTCTTAAAATTAGACAGCTCCTTCCTCTTATTGTCTGCCCTGAGAAAAATGGTTTTATTAAGTCCAGGTATATTCTTGACAACATTATTGCTATCTGGGAAGGGATGGAATGGGCTTTCCATTCTAAGCAGGCTACCCTATTTCTCAAAATTGACTTTGCTAAAGCCTATGACCGCATTGAATGACCCTTTATTCTTGCTATGCTTCAAACTCTTGGCTTCGGTCCCAAATTTTTTCAGTCTATGGAAATTATTTTTGGTGATGCATCTACTTGCATTACCATCAATGGGTCCCAATCTGATACTTTTGGGATTTTTTTATCCATCCAGCAAGGTTGTCCACTGGCTCCTACCTTATATGTGCTTTCTGCGAAAGGCTTTGGATACTTTCTCGCCAACTCTGTCTCCTCTGGTTTAGTTCATGGCATTTCTCTTCCTAATTCCTCTTTCCAACTTGTTAATGGCCACTTTTCTGATGACTCCTTTCTCACTTGTATTGAGGATGAGGAGAACATATCCAATGCCTTGTGGTGCTTGCACACCTTTTTTCAAGCCTCTAGATCTGCTATTCAATGGTCTAAAACCCTTTGCTTCAGACAGTCTTTTCTTCCAGCCCCTTCCTGGCTTAGCAATTTTAGCTGGAAATGGGTTCAGCATGGGGAAGTCTTTCATTTCCTGGGCATTCCCTTTGCTTTCCATGGCTCCTCTATGGAATTATGGAACGTTGTGCTTACCAAGATTGAAAAAAAGCTGCAATATTGGATCTGCAAGCCTCTTTCCCTAGCTGGAAAATTTCAGATTTGCTCCAAAGTTTTGGCCGCTACTCATGTCTACTACTCCTCCTGTTGGGATCCCTTAAAGGATTCTTATTTCAAACTAGAGTGTTTTCTCTGAGATTTTCTTTGGGCCTCGGGTGCTGATGGCCATGGTTTTCATAGAGTTGCCTGGGAGTTCTATTGCCTTCCATAAGACTCTGGCGGCCTTTACCTTCTCTCCACTCAGAGGTAGGGTCAGGCTCTCTGTGCAAAGTGGATTATCCATTCTCTTACTGGTAATGAGGTGTGGAAAACTCTTTTCTGACAGTGCATCTCTTTAGGTTTCCCAGTTCACAGGTTGGCCTGGAAGGGCATTGGTCTCCAGACCTTACTCATGATGAAAGAACCTATTCAAATTTAGGGTACCTTTGTCATCAAGAGAATTTGGAAAGCTTGGGAATATTTTAAGCCTTGGCTCTAATGGGATGGTGATGCTTTTCACAATGGTATTTCTTTCAATCAGTAGAGCCTCTGGTGGTCTCCATTGTTTTTGATTCAAGGCATCCCTTTGGCAAAGACTGAAGGGACTAGTGCTCTGCATTTTTTCAAACATGGCATCCGGACTCCCAAGGACCTCTTCTCTAGAGCCTCTATGGGTCTCCATTCTTGGGAGGATATGCAGGTGTAGTATTGTTTGGCTCATTATGATTGCTAGACTTTTGATATTTTAGTCTTTGTGATTCCTGCCAACCTACTTCATAAAATTGGCATTCAATCTATTCAGCCTTGGTGGAAGGATTGGAAATGGTATCTTGCCATGCCTTTTAGCAATTTCAAGCCACAGCTAGGCTATAGATGGTTATCTTCTCATCTTCCGATAGTGGATACCCTTAATCAAAGATGGCATCTTCATTCCTCCACATCTCACTGGAGCTCTCACTTTCAAACCATCTGGGCTGCCATTACGGAGCCTAAGATGGCTCTTTTTGCGTGGTGCCTTCTTTTTCAAGGTCTTCTAGTTGGCCCTAGGCTCAAACATTTGGGTGTTAAAGACCTTTGTTGTCCCTTCTGTGGTCACCCTGAAATTTTTTTGCACATCTTCTGGTTTTGTAGGAGAGCTGAATAGTATTGGCAGTGGATTCATGATTTCTTCAAACCTTTTTGGCCTGAGCCTTTCTCTTGGCACATGATTGTCTTAGGATATTCCCTTAGACTTCCCTCCAAGTTTACCTAGATTTGGCATACTTTTAGGATGGAGATTTTTTTAGTGTTATGGAAAGATAGGAATACTATTATTTTTTGTCACAACTTTCTTGATACAAATGTTTCTCTGTATAACAAGGCTTGCATTTGTAATAATGTTATGATGCAGTTTCAAGTTTAGGCCAATAAAGTGGCTCTTGAAGTGGCTCACCTATAGGAGCTACTCAATCATTGGGGCAATGCTCCCTATACTGTTGCTTGGGTCCCTCCTGATGCCATTTCTGCTGAGGGTACTCCTCCTAGAGGCTGCCGCCATGGGTGCAGCTCCTCGGCGTGTCACACGCACTCCGCATTCATAGGCACCCCACCACCACTCTTTGAGAGGTGGCGGTGATGGTTGGTAGCACCGGTTGGCTTATCCACCTCGCCATTCTTCTGGGTGGTCTCTAGGTTTGGCTTAGTCTGCCCCTCTTGATGCTCCTGGTCCTCGGCATGGCTCCGATTGGCCTCCTGCCAGCTCCTCCAAGTTTCCTTGCCTAGCTTTGGCCATTTCACCACCCAGAGCAGAAGATAAAGAAAAAGAAAAAGCTGAAGATGATGGGTGGTTGCTTCCTGACCCTCTTTCTAACCCCAATAAAGTGTGGGGTTCTGATGATAAAGATCCTCCTCCTTCTGCCATTGCTAGTGTTGCTTAATAGCTATATGCCTATTTTTTTTTTTATGAATAGTTGTGCTTTGTATCCGGCTTGGTCGTGTGAACTTTGCGGTGTGATTCTTATATCCCCTAGCCCCTTTTTTGTGGATATGTAACTTTGATATTTTATTAATTGAAAAAGGCACTATTCATTAAAAAAAAAAAAGATAAAAGAAAAAAAAAGTTTATATTCTAATTTTGTCAAATTTTATAAAATAATTTTCATTGTAGGAAAAAATTATGGGTGAATCAGAACAATAAATGATTGAGCAAGTTAGACATAAAAGCATATTTTTAAAGATCTGACGTTGAAAGGAATTCAAAGATAATTTAAAAATGTGGCTCATGATCCTTATGCTATGTGATCATGCAGACATCATAAAAGGGAGAAATATTTCATTGATTTTTTAAGCATCATGGCTTTCACATTAGAATTATTGTAGACTATGACATGACTCACATCGAACGATCATAACTGAAGTCACATTCAAATTTTTCATCTGCCCTTTTGCACCCTCAACAGATGTGAAAAGATTGACAATGAATGGTGATATAATTGGTGACAACACTACAAATAGATTACAATGAAGCATATTGTAGAATAATGAATGCTTTTGTTGGTAGGTACCAACATATTGTTTATTATTCTCAATCAAAACATCTAATTGTTCAATTACGATAAAAGCCTAAATTTTAATCACCCTTAATATAAATTTAGCCTGTACAACAGATGGCATGGTCGAAAGGAATTCACTAGGTGATGGTGGCAGCGATATGCCAAAGGACCGTAAGAAAATTATGTTTGGAAGGTTTGGTGGCATTGTTTTTTCTTTTTCTTTCTTTTATTTCTTATTTTAATGAAGATGGAACTAGTAGTCAATTTTGAATGCAAAAGCTTTAAAAATTGCTTCAAAATTTGATAAATTGGAGTTAGAATTGAAGGATATTAAATCTAAATTGAATAAGGTTTTCAATTTCAAAATGTTTAATATTTTTTGGAATATCAGGGTGCTACAAGATACTTTGAAGTCCCTTTATGCGCAAGAGACTGGTCCAAGTACACAAACAAAAATAGAAAATTTTAAATTTTAAATAAACATTAAATGACATTGCCTCATTGAATGAGCATGAAAAACCATTCTAGCAAGAATTTGAGGGTACTATTTATCTTAACAAGTTTTAATTCTTATACTTTATTGCATTTGTGTCTTGTATTTTATAGGGGAAGAGCAACAGTTGTCGTCCAAGTTTCAATTATCGTTCAATCCTTTCTCATCCAAGCCCCCAATTACTAACTTCAAAGAAACACAAAAATGATAACAAAAAGCCAATTACTATTTTCACACATGTACTAATAACCACTGACCTGTACCCCAACAGTTAGAATTTTTGAATGGTTATTGGAGGAATTTTGCAACTTTATTGTTACCCATAGAACACAACTACTCGGATGTTTGTCCATAAGTATTGAAAAAAATTTGGTGGTTGTAGTGCACAATTATTGGGGCATGCTTAAGTAGGTATCGAATGACACTTTGAAATTACCACTTTTTGACCCTTGTGCATCAAAGGAAGCCGAAGAGTAGAAAAATGCTTCCAAATGCTAAATCTGATAGGAGATATAATGCAAAAATTTCTTTCAAACCCTTAAAATATTGTAGATTAGATAATCCCATTTACAATTATATTTAAAAAATTAAAACCACAATACTAGATATACATGGGAAAACCCTTTCGAAAAAAAAATACACTCCAAAAGTTGAACCCAATTGTATTATCAACAACAACAATAGTTACAATACAATGTATAGATCCAATATTCTTCAAGAGTAGGTACGATAGAATGTTCGAGAACAATTATGGCCACATAATAATGCCTTAGAAAATAATCAACATACCTCTCACCTAACCACCTAGGGCATCGACATATAAATAAACCTCAACACAAATCGGTATGAACCCATGATTTTCAAAATCATCTCCAGTGCCAAAGAGGTATGTGGTCTCATAAAAAACAACTTGCTAAACCCATGACATGTGGCACATAGAAAATTGCAATGCAACTACACCTATCTCTTCCATAATGGTAGTCTTTTCATATGCAATAGATAGCTTACATGACTTGTTAAAAGTGAACTCTACCATAAACACAACCTACCAAAAAATAACTCCCCGTGACTATTCCAAAAAAATATAAACCATTATATTCATAATATAAATTTGTTATAGTTTTAACATAGCAATGTATGACATAAGTTTCCTCATTTTAGAACTTCTAAAGTGGGTGGTAAATAAAATAAATAATTAAGTGAGCGTGCTTGAACTCTAAGGTTAAGACACCTCAATCTATAGAGTGTGCGTAACAAATCTCACAACATGTGTTATTACTACCCAAAAGTCGAAACAATAGATATAAGTAGATAAGTTGCATATGAGGACAACAAAAATAAATCATCAAGATTTAATGTATTATTTAGAATCTATGGGTGCATGAAGTTGGTTGTAACAACTAAAGGTCCACCCGCGAAAGCGTAGATGTGTCAAATTAAATTTTGACACCTCTTCACTTGGTAACCCAGGATGGATAGAAGGGGTTGTAATGAAGGATATTCCCCTTATTCAACCAAACACACACAACAAAATGATAAATAAATAGAAAATAGAAAGAAAAAAATAATGGCAAGAAGAGTAACACTTTCTTTATATTATCTTAGATGAAATGACATTACAATATTAATAAATAGTAACATGCTACAACCACATGGGCATTTCATTACAATATTCTTCAAGAAAAAGCCACAATCTACACTACTAGAACTGAACCCTAAAAGCTCCCTTCCACCCTATATAAATAGCACAATTAACTGCCTTATAATATTCTAGAAAGTGAATTTTCCCCATTTTGGCATCCAACGATTCAATTGCCGCCTTATGTATTTTTTCTCACCAATCCTTTTATATTGAAATTTGAGTCCTAAAGGCCTAACTTCTGAAAACCATAACTTATAAACTGTTGAGTCGATTGGCTATTATGACCCCATTTTAGAAATACAATGAAGGGACCTATGCCCTAAGATGTCAAAAACCAAGACGATCAAAGTGTGACCAATTTTTGGATCCTTTAAGGCCTTCAAAATAAAGTTTGAATTATTTTGTCTCACCCCACAAATACAAAAATGCAATATCCTCAAAACCCGACTTGATCTTTGCTTGACACTTTATCAATAGGCTTATATATCTAGAATGAACCTCGAGGGAAGAAATTGGAACAATTTGTGCTCACATGAACAACTTACTAAAAATAGTAACCCTATCAAAAGACAACCATTATTGAAAAATAGAGAATATTTTTAGGTGATGCAAGATTGCTTTTATACCCAGGATGCTCCTGCATCAGACACTCAGGATACTATGAGAAGTGACCTTTTCACATCTCAAATTGTGAGAGGAAAACCAAGTTAGTCAACCTCACCCTTTGATAGCCATGATGAATATTTAGTAGGTTGTCCCTTACATTTTACTCTTCAAATTTACCATTTCTTGTGCTTCTACAAACACAAATATCTAGGATATCCTCCATCTCTTCTATAGTTGAAGTAGGTGTTGGAATATTCTACTATGATTGTGCGATTTTATCTTCCATACTGCCTTGGCAATACTCTGTCAATTATGGAATATTAAATATAGGTAAAATATTGAGTTCACTCAAAAGCTCTACTTCATAATAATTTCTTGAATCATCCTTCTTCGTGGTTTTGCATGGCCCATATTTATTCATCTTCAACATATTGTATGTTCCCCTTGTAAATCTCTCCTTTCTCAAATGAACAATAAATTCATCTCCAATCTGAAATTCCTTATTTATCATTTTCTTATCTACCTTAGCCTAATAGTGAAATTCATTTTATTAATATGCTTCCTCACCTCTTCATGCAAATTCTTCACTTAGTGTTCTGCAAATTATTTAGCTGCAACACTACTCTTTTCTGCATTTTCCAACTTCCTTAATTCTAATGAATTACTAGGATTTGTTCTATCTACAATCTGGAATGGTGATTTACCAATGCTCCTATTGATATAATTATTGTATGCAAATTCTACCTGTGGTAAAATCAAATCCCACCCTTTCAATTTATATCCTACTAAGAATCTCAATAAATTTACCAAACTCCTATTCACCACTTCTATTTGTCCATCAGTCTATGAATGGTGTGTTGAGATCAAATTCAAATCTTTCTTCATCTTCTTCCATAATGTCCTCCAAAAGTACCCAACAAACTTAGTGTCTCAATCTAAAACTATGCTTTTTGGTAGACCATGTAGTCTCACCACTTCTCTGAAAAATAATTCTGCCACATGAACAATATCATTAGTCTTTATGAAAGGAATGAAATGTTCTATCTCTGAGAACCTATCCACCACCACAAAAATGGAATCATGTCCTCTCTAAGTCCTTGGTAAAAAAAGAACAAATTCCATACTAATATCCTGCTAGGGCCTCTCTAGTACACGTAATGGATGATATTAACCTATATTCTTTCTAGTTCCTTTTGTCATCTGACATATTGTACAACTCTACACAAAATTCTTAACATATTGTTACATTTGTGGCCAAGGGATAATTCTCACTAACTACAGAAATAGTTTTATCTTGATGCAGGAGCATCCTGGGTGTAAGAGCAATCTTGCATCACCCAAAAATATTTTTGTTTTTATATTCAATAAGGGCTATTTTGTGCAGAGCTGCTATTTATGGAAAGTTACTATTTTTGGTA